>JBBPCS010004096.1:0-11632 GCA_037974645.1 Hollardia meadi
ACACACACACACACACACACACACACACACACACACACACACACACACACACACACACACACACACACACAAACGATCAGATTTTAGTTTCTTCTTAGCCTTGTAGCTACATACCTGTTTGTTTAGAACCACTTTCCACGAGAGCGCTCACATGAACGACAGGCGTCATAACACATAACACAGGAAAGCAAATGACAAATTACAGTATATGGGTGTTTTTTTTCTTATAATCACATACTGGCACTTTTTCTGTGTGCAAGACATCCAAAAACTTCTAAACAAGATACCAATCCAAGAAGAAGCTGTGTGACTCTCACATTCTCTTTGCTTTGTATTATTAACCACAGAAATCTAATAAACATTTCCACTTCTTGCTTCTAGCTTTCTTGCTGAGAGTGTAGCTGATTGAGAGGATTGATACCACTCTCTGTGCGTTAATTGTTGAGCTACAGCCAAGAGCAGGTTAGCTTAGCTCAGCCTAAAGCCAGCCCATCCTCATCCCCCAGCTCGTCAGATATCGACGTTTTGTCACGGCTCCTCTCGTCTCACGCAAGGGTTTTAATGTACCTGCAACGTAAAGCCGTCTTACTTGAATAGATGACGTCGTGTGACGTGCTTTCCAAGGGATGGAAGTCGGGGTTGAGTGGAGGGTCACACACACGACTTTCACCCAGCAGATCGGAGTTTGCGTCCCGTTTGAAACCACTTTTCATTTACTAAACCTAACCAGGAAGATTTTGTGCTTAAACTTAACCAAACATCAGTGATCTTTTCCTGAACCTCACCACATGATTTTTGTGCCTAAACTTAACCAAAGTAACGTAGACCTTGTGCATCAGGATAAGACGCGCGGGGCCCAAGCCGGCGATGCCAAAGGGTACCTTGTGCGTCTGGATAAGATGCAAGGGGCACATGACAAAATGTCGGTACGTGATGATCTGGGATGAGAACAGGTTTATAAAGCAGGGAGGAAACGGCTATCCAAGCTCTCTTTAAAGTTCAAACATCCACCTACTACACCTCAAAAGATGCAAAATAACACATTGTAGGGCAAATTCACAAAAGGATTGTGGGACTTTTTGTGTGACATTTTATACTGATTTAATGGAAAAGAGTCATAAAATATTTTGTGCTTCCACACTGAAAGTTGGTTTCTGATTCTGCTTCAAAGTATCTTTGTAGTTTGTTTTAATATTTTCCTTTCATGATTGTGTAATGGTATTTACCAGCAGCAGTGTCTCTATATTTGCTGTTAATCTACCTGATGAAAGAAAAGTTACTTTATTTATATGTTTACATACACATATTTACACATTATTGAATAACTGTAACTTTTCAGGGTAATAATGTATACTTCCCTTTCACCTGGTGTTTCTTATTGCAGCTCTGTTCTATAGCCTGCTGTCACTCTGTCTTTATTCTGAAAATGTGAAGATTATTCTTAGAACTTTTAACCCGTCTCTCATACATAATTGTACATGTGTTCATACACATGAATGTACTGTACAGCTAGTCACACAGGAGGACATGTCAGACAAACTGGCTTTCTGTGACAGTCATGGCTGACAGCCTGCGGTCCTCAGGCAAGACCAGGCAGCCGTGGCCACTTTAACTCTGTGCCAGGGCCACGTAGC
Organism: Hollardia meadi; assembly: GCA_037974645.1. Classification (NCBI taxonomy): domain Eukaryota; kingdom Metazoa; phylum Chordata; class Actinopteri; order Tetraodontiformes; family Triacanthodidae; genus Hollardia; species Hollardia meadi. The sequence goes on from JBBPCS010004096.1 coordinate 1,635, forward strand.
CAGGGACACACAAACACACAATGTGGCAGTGTTGTGGGTGATTGCGAAGCTGCAAATTTGTATGTAAACGTGTGTTTGACCTCTTCACAGCATCAAGAAGTTACATCTGACTCAACATGCTTCATATACACATCATCCCCCGGCAGCAGCAGCATATTTCATTACATGCTAATAGCATTCCTCTGCAGTGAGACCTGAGGCAACACCACTTACAGCCAGCTCTCACAGCCAGCTAACCAGTATGTGCAGCGGTATCATTTCCATGTTGTCACCAGTCATTCATTGTCTAAGTTGTGCTTAAGCAATCGCGGCCGCTCTGCAGAAAGGGCCTGTGGCGATGCATCCCGCCAGCGTTGTCTGTTAACTCAAATGTAACACGGTGTCCTCTGCTTCACCCCCACAAAGCTGGGACTCGAGGGCAGACACATAAGATGCAGCCGAATGGCTTCAAGAGCTGGCAGGTCCTCGGTGGTTTTCAGCCAGACAGAGAAATTGAGCCAGAGGAAGACTGGAAAAGGGGAAAAAGGCGATGCGACAGTAGAGAAGTTTAAAGTATGGGAAGAGGAGGAGGGATTGATTAAGAAGGAGGCATGGTAATGAGCGGGTCGCCCTTCCTGAGTCGCCTTGGTGGATAGCTGCCATCTCCATGTGAATGGCCTGGCTGATTAGCCAGACAGACAAATGGGGGGGATCATGCATAGCTACAAGTAAAGACGAGGCTCCTAGAGGAGAACAGGCGACCAAGGGTATCTGCAAGAGAGATGATAATGTTCACAGTCGAGCCAGAACCCTGTGGTGCATTCAATGCACCCTTAATTAGAAGGCAGTCTGAGCTCTCTGACTGAGGGAATTCCATAGGAGCAGATTGGGAGGGCGTTGATCTTGGATGTGTGGACCATATAGCATGTGTGTTTGCTGGGCCTCGTTCATGAAACACAAGGATGAACAGATTTGATATCAACTTGTGTGTATCTAGAAACTAGCTTTCTCTCCATGTGAACAGTTTTGGTGAAATTGAGTAACATTTCAGGGAATATTTGCATGCATTGTCAAAGAGCTGTAAAGACAGATAAGTCACATTACTTCATACATCCTTGCAACCAATTTACATCTTCCATACATAATTCCGCACATACAGTACATATATTATGGCAGTAATTGCATATAGTTGTATGTAGTCATAAACTAAAGTACTGGACATGTGCCCATGTTGTGTGGGATCCATTTAACTTACTTCACATTAAAAATGTTAACCTGCTGAAAGTGATAAAGGAGAAGTCAGTGGCTCACCAAAGCCTTTACGTTGCTCTGGGAGCAATGCATTTAGCTATTTTTGTGCCAATCCACCCAATGCATATGAAGATATTTCTCCTGTTATATGCTCTCAACATCATGGATATGTGCACCAAACTGGAGGCAATCCAACAGTGGCTGAACCACAACAGTGGACTGACCGACTGACCAACACTGCCTTCCCTCGAGCCAGAACGCTCATGTTTATCATAAAAATAGCCAGTCAAGTTAAAATCAGGCCTAGCTGTAATTTGCATGATGTGAGATTGCTCATGGAATAACCCAAGGCAGAATGGTGAACACACTAGATTGACCGATATAATTTAGATCATTACAACATACCCAACCTTGATGTATAAATGTCTGGGGTAAGTGACGTGGTTGGGCCCCTGCATAGGTGCACGAGTGAATGTGCAAACTCTCCAGTCATCCATTCAGTGCACGCTGTCAGATGGTCCTAATTCTGTGTATGACATACAACAGATGTTATGACTCTATTTTGCCCTACAGCAACATATACGCCAGTCAGCAGTAGCCTCTCTTAATACATCCTTGTCCTAACTCTTGACTTGATGATATCAGCAGGTGAATTTACACCAAGGCTAGACCAAAATTAGTTCTGTGTCTCATTAAGGCAAACAGGAAAAATGTCTTCAGCAAAGTCTGCACTCAAATACGTGGAACACCGAGCTGCTGTGCCATTTATCTGATCCTGATCAGTGGGTGTGTGTGGGTGAGGGTGCAGCATGACCCTGTGGTGATGATACTGTCCATTTCAGAACAAGGCATACAATTCATCCATGCCTTTGTGTTGTGGTATGGATACTTGTTAGCTAACACTGTGCAAACCATTATTATTGTAACTAAACGGCCAAAGTTATCAAGCAGCTTCAGGTACATTAACATCGGCTTCTGGAGTAGAGTACCAATTGATCCATGTTCAAAGTGGTCTTAAATGCTTGTCTTGATCATCAGGCAGCAACTGAAACTGTGTGTGCCATATGTTATACTTCCCGTCCTCGCCATATGGCTCACTGTCTGTAGTAGTGAGGAGTCTATAAATGGGGACATCATGCTTGCAATGAAATTCTGTATGAGCCTGATACGTGTATTTCATGTGTGAATGCTCGCCAGGGCACATATTGTTTTCAAGGTCATCCACTGTGGTAATTATGGTGGGAATCTGGCTGGACAACAGCTTGTCTGTAACAGAGACCCATTCAGAGTTCAGACATCCTTCCCAGCAGCCCCCTGGGAGCTTCACCATGAGTGAGGAGAAGAAGGAAACTGAGGGTGGGTGGGGTGGACACAGGAAGTCATTACAATCTGCATAGAGATTGGTTTGACCTCGGTGTCCACCCCCTCGCCACCCTACCCTGAGTCTGACTGGACACGACAGATGTTAGTGGAGGCGGAGTCAAGGGACGTTGGGGGGGTAAAATGACAGCTGTACATTGTCTGTCCACGCCAGCCATTGTCTGGAATGGAAAAGGAAGGAGAAAAGAGAGAAGGAGGGAGAAAAGAGAGAGGGAATTGTTGATTGCTGGTGTTTGAAACTGCATTTTGTGCAGGGCCCTGGCAGAAAGGCCAATAATTTGATTGAACTAATGGCAGAATGAAGAGAGAGCAGAGAGGAAAACAGCAGAATGAGAAGAATGGGAAGACAGGCAGCAGAGCCAGTCGTGCATTGTGTGGAGTCACTGGCTGATCTCTGGAACCAAGAGTCCTCAAAGATAATGAAATACAAGGCACTTCAAAAAATTAGAAAATCTTAATTCCATGCCTGTTGTTAATGGGAGATAAAAACTGTTCCAGTCTTCTTCTGTTTTTTAATAATATAGGTTTAAGCCTGTTTCACTCAGGCATGTTAAATACTATTTATGACAGATTATTATCTATTTATTTGACATTCAGCCCAGAAGGTTAGTTGGAATAGAAACACAGAAAAATGGATAATAGCCTATAAAAATCAAACATTTGAAAACAGGTTTATTCATGCCCTATTCATTAAAGAAAGAGGCATTTTCTTGTAAATACATCCATGTTATGTTGGTTGCTTTATTTGTGTGGTTGGCCAGTGAAATAAGCATTGATTCTACTGGCTGCTCGCTGTAGAAGTAGATTAATACCACAGAGTTCTAAACTGATGAAAACGAGGAAAGAAAGCAGGATTAACCGAATAAGAGAGACAGAGACAGATGGAGCAAGGGCAAGCGTCCTGGATGGTGGACAGCCAAGGCTGACAACTTGATATAGGATATAAAAAAAACCTGCTAGGTCAGGCAAGAAAATCCAAATGCGAAGGAGAAACTTCATGACATTCACATCACATCAGCAATATCAATTTACCAAAAAACAGAAGGCAAGAGAGACAGGACAAGAAAGGAGAGGGAGTGATAGTATTGCTATTGATGCTGGTAGAAACTCAAGTATAGAAACATCTTTTCCGAACGGCTCGCCGTTGCAGCCAAATGAGGGGGAAAAGTCAGCAGGGCTCGTATCGATGCAGCAGAGGTCTGGAGAGATCGAGAATGACACAGCCAGACTTCTCCCGGGGGGGGGGGAGTTATTCTAAAATCGGCTGTGCAGACATCGGTTCTTACCAATGCTGACCAGAAGCACACAATTTAAAAAAGAAAAAATGACAGCAGTTTGAAAAGCATCAAAAATGAGACGGAGTGTCTCATTTACGGAATGTACAAAATGGAATTGATAGTGCTGAAAGATGATTGTTTTTGTCATGGTTTCAGTTTTTAGTTATTTCTTGTGTTACAGTCTTGGATTTCTAGTTTATTTTCCTGTTTGCTTCCTGTGTTATCGTTTTGAGTATCTAGTTTGTTATTCCCCGTTTTATTTCGTAGTCCTTTCTTCATGTATCTTGTCCTGCTTTGCACTTCCTGTCTTTGTTCTTTTCCCTCCACGGTGATTGTCTGCCCCGCCCTGATTAGTTTCACCTGTTCCTTGTTAACCTGCCCTTCCCTGTGTATAAAAGTCTGTGTGTTCCCCTTTTGTCTTTGTCAGTTTGTTGCGTGTTACCATGTGTGCCTTCGTCCCAGCCTCGTGTTTCTTGCCTGTGTCCTTGGACCTTCTTGGACCTTTTGGATTTTTGCCTTTGCCCCCTTGGATTCTGTTTGATTGCTTGGACTGATACCTGGTTTTGACCCACGCCTGCCTTTGTTCTGTGAGTTTTGACTTCTACTTTATTATACTGTACCTGCTCTGCCTGCCGCGTGTGCGTTTGGGTCCAAACCCTGTTCCTAGTGTTTCCGGCACAATTTGTGACAGTTTTAGGTTGTTTTTAAGCTCTGGAAAGAAAGCATGCTGAAAACACAACACACACACAAGCAAGGTCACACACAGAAATGCACAAAACACAAAATGCATGGACATTTACGGGTTATATTAAGAGACATGCTACTTCTAAAAGCTGTGCTTGGCAATATTTCTATTCTAAAGAGAATTATCACTGGACTTTATAGTTTCCTTCAGCTCTATGGAGCGTTTTGGTGTCTTTCAGCTCATTGTTTTGGTTTTACAGCCCACAACTTTACTGTTTTGATCCACTGTCAGCACTCTTATCAGAGTCAGCTGTCTCTGTTAAACCCACTGTACACTTGTCCAGCACAAAACAACAAAGTTAGCAACCAGCCGGTCAACAAAGTAGCTTATTTAACAGCTGAAAAGAGAGAGATAATTCCCTTGACTTGAGCAGTACATGTGAAACAAACATTTGACCACAACAGCAAGTCCTAGTTGGCTGTTGGTAGGAGACAAGATGCAAATGGCAGTCTTGGGTGTCAAAGTCACACCTTTGGTTTTGAGAGTGGACAGTCATTGCATTACTGCAAGAGGTCCTTGTCAGGTAACGCTGAAGATGGGCTATTTTAAACCTGAATAAATTGATTTCTTTTGGTCGCTCCACATGTAAATTCATGATATTATAAAGCTGATACGGCTAATGTGTAGCAAACAGTTGCCTATTTATTATCCAGCAGACACAGACCAACATACAGTAAGTGTTTCTAGCAACTGAGAAATGTCAAAGGTTCCATATTCACTCCGTTTTGGTCTCCACCAACCCCTCAGGGAAATATCTGGCTAAAGTTGGTATTTTGTTTATAATCATGCTAGGTAGATGGAGTACGGTAGTTTTTGAGAGCCTTTTTGCTGAAAACAGCTGCCTGCTTTTGCTAGAAAAGACGGTTGATGAAAGTAGAGGGACTAAACCAAAAGTAAAGTTGCAGGCTGTAAAACCGAAACAAGGAGCTGAAAAATGCTAAAATATGCCATTCAGCTGAGAGGAACTACAGACTACAGGTGATAATTATATGTGGGTTTATTGTTATGAGTGACACCTTCCACATTACACAGTTATGTAATCTACTGCTAGTATAAAAAAATATTGATTAGACCAGCTTTAAGCATTAACTATCAATGTTGTTTTGATGGTCACAGTCAGAACATTCGTAACTAATTTACCTAAAAGCTGATCGTTTAGTGACCTCTATGTCTAATCATTTATTATGTTAATCTATTAATATCTGGCTCAGAAAACCCTCCAGTCAGATATTAACAGCCTTGAAAGCTCTGGCTACAGAATATGGTGCATGGACTTTTCCACAGCTTTAGTAAACTTACTGCTCACACCTCTTCGTGGCATTTTATTGCACACTTTATTGAACCATCATGCCTCTGCCCTGCAAACAAAATAAATACAGAGAGAGAAAGAGCAATTTTCCAGATTTATTCTCCCCTGTATACTTTTCTGTCTCTCACTCTCTGTCTGCCAGCCTAATGTTGTCCGATGCTGCCTAGTCATAACAGTCAGGTGTTCATTTCTGCCTGAAGTGTAAAGCAGGGCAACCATACCGCCTGGAGGCATAAAATATTTACAGCTACATCTTCTCCTTCTCTCCAGTCATCTACTCTTCAATGGTCTGGACAAACAGCCCACTAGCACACACACAAGGGAATGGTTAACCTGTAATGTAACTCGTGTTGTACACTCACACTTGGAAGGTTACCCTTATTGTGTATACTTGCATACACAAATGAAAGGATACACAATCTGAACTTTTCAGTTTTTATGAGAAAAATAAATCCAGGAAAGAATTAGTGTTTATTTTGACTAAAAACATAGAAAATATCTGATAAGGAGGCATATAATCAACACCTCATTTGTGTTTTCACACCATTTTCCTATTCTATTAGCAGAGGCTTTGTCTGAGCTGTGGTGATATGGTCTAACAGGAATCACAACAAACCTGTGTGCTTAGATAAATAAAATCTGAAGGCTCTTTGTGAAAAACCAATCTGCTCCTTTCAAAACAAGCTCTCGTGACATTTTTGGAAATGGGCCTATTCACTTTTTTGAATTGGATAAGAATGATACCAATCTCATATCTGTCCATTAAATATAAAGCAAGCAGCCAGTTAGCTTAGCATAAAGACTGCTGGGACTGTCCAAACGTAGAGCTAAAGGTCACTGCTCCTGATCAAAAATGCCGTATTGGCACAAATATATGATTGATTTTTTTTCTGGCAATTACGTTTGAAAAGGCGGTGGTTGTATTATTATTATTATTATTATTATTATTATTGGAGGACTAGACATAGAAGATGTTTTCTTTAAATGGTGAAAGCACCAGTCTTTACGGTAAGCTCACCGTCTTCTGGCTGTAGCTTCATATTTACCATACAGAGAGCGGTATTGATCCCCTAATCTAACAGATTAAGCTTTATTCCCAACAAAAACATATACGCATAGGACATAAATATATATTGTCATATTCTGTAAAGACCAGAAAGATTTAAACAAGTCAAAGCAGCCATTCACACGAGCATACATTTAAACAAACACACACACACGCCTCCGAGCCCCGCAGCCCAAGCCCCGCCCATGTATCCACATCTCGGGGTGCCATTGTGTGCGGCCACTCAAGCAGGTAATTCACTGACAAATAATAAAATGAGATGTAATTATTTTGGAGCAGTCACTTGTTGAGCGAGGCTGAATGGGCTGAGAAACATGTGTTGCTCTCGGACTCCATTATTGTCGCGCCGCAGTGCATTTTACAGTAGCCAGACAGAGGTTAACGCTGTGCAATCGAATTGTATGCCAGCGTGTGAGTCATTGTGCGAATGTGTGCTCGATGGGCTGGGAGAGGGTGGGCGGCTGAGGAGCGGTTGGATGGGGTGGGGGGGATTGGAGTGATTGGAGTGTAGTGAAAAATAAGCCTCTGGCTATCATCACAGGAAATGGCCTGAGACATCCACTTCTCTGTCTTGTTGCCACCCACCTTCCTCTCAGTGTCTATCTCTCACACTGTTGCCATATTTCTTGTTCATTTGACCCTTTTTTTTCTCTTTTCTGCTTTCTTTCCCTCTCTATCTCCTCCTCTACCCTTCTTTCTCTTTCCTAAGATAGCTTTCTCATTCACTTTCTCTCTCCACGTCTCTCTGCAGTCGTGATCTGTTTTTGCCACTCTTTTCCCTCCATGTGAGGGAAAAATGTTCTTTTGCTCCGTCTCACACTTTAGACCTCAGATTTTTCCTTTCTCCTTCCCTCTGCACGTGTCCGTTTAATTCTTCCCTCTTCTTGTATCTCCTTGTCACTCTCCTTTTATCCCCATATTCTCTCCTGCTTTGTCTGTATATCTCCCATGCTCTCTCCATCACGCTCTGCTCCCTCCTGTGTACCAGAACAGGTGGAGGACAAGCTGATAAGTCTCAGTCTGACACTTTCTCACCAGCAGCCATCATTTGCTGTCAGATCCTGTTACTTGAAGAACACCTTTACTCTTATCTGTGTGTATATGTGGATCACACCATATCCATGTATATATGTGGCTGCATTACAGCCAGGAGAGATATATCCACTGCCTTTGAACTGTTCACACAAAGGCTGCTGTGCTTCGCGCGCCACACCAAAGAAGCAATTCCAGTCAATTTCATCAAGTCCTGTCTTGGTAATTTGCATCCTTTTTCTCAGCTGCTTACTTTTTTCTCTCTCTTGGCTGAATGTCATTCATCTCAAGGCGGTGCTCATGATATCCACACATGCACAGAACTCTTGTCGCAGCGACAAGCACACACACACACACCACGCTCTCATATCTCTTACTGCCTCGGCTGGATAAGGTTGAGCAGGACTGGAGTCAAATCGTTTAACATATTACCCCTTCCCAGGGGTTCCTGTTTATGCCCGCTCACTCCAGAGCAGATGAGTGAGATTCCAGTAGCTGCTGTGCATTAAGCAGATCTCTGCAGCTCCGGAGAGCCCCCGAAGACCTCCACATCTGACAGATGCTCATACTGCGCAAGACATATTGAAGATATTCACAAATTTAGTCTGTGGTAGCATCATGGCAGTTTGTGAAACAGTCATGAAATACTCTTATCTCGACTATCTTTCGTGGCTGCACCATGTTTCTTTGACTGAATGTAACACTGCATTTATTACAAAGTCCAGGACTCTCTCACCAGAATCCAGGGTTTGCATCCCATCTGTGGTTTGGTTCAGGCCGACAAAAGCACTTCGGCAAAGGCTAGGAAAAGATTCTTTCAGATTGAGAAACAGTAACGACATTTAATCTATAAGATCCACTTTGGTTATAGTAAGGGACACATGTTTGACACTTTGTGGCCATGTACACAAATCCTATAGATTAAATTTCAGCACTATTTCACTAACTGCTGTGGTACTGGGTTGGGTGATAGACAGACATGCAGATGGCGTGTAAACATATGCACAGTCTTGTGCAGTAGATGAAGAGATAAAATAGTGAATTCATATATGCATGTTGCAGCCCGGTCCTCAGTTGTTAAACCTTAAAGATTTAAAGCTAAATCCATGTACATAAACAACAGAGTGAGCGTGAGTCTGACATATACAGTAGATTAACAAGGTTAAGTCCACAGCTATGGTGGCGGAGCATGAGACTATAAATGGAATTGTTGGATTAAAATCCACAAACCACTTGACTATTTTTAGTTCCTTACCACCAGTGGGGAGAATGTAAAGGTTGGCCGGAGGGTGATGCCACAGAAGAAGCCATCCTCACTCCCAAAAGTGTTTATTATTTGAGGACATTTCAGGCTCAGCTCGTTAGACTCGGCTCGATGGTGTCAGATTTGGCTCAAATTTTATCTGGCTAAGCCGTACTTTGTCAGCACAGGTGTCGTTTGTCAGATTAAGCTGCGTTTCTTCAGGTTTAAATGTACGTTGTTAGTATCCTAAAGCTCAGACTGAATAGCCATTTTGTTTTGCTTCATTCTTTCAGCCTGATATTGTGTTCATTGCTGATTTTTTTTTTGTTGGGAAGAGGGTTTTTTTGTTTTGTTTTACCCTAACTATCAGAACCAAGTGACGTATTCATCCTGCCAACATCCTTTTCAGACGATTTGTTATTGGCATCTGGGAGCTGTTGTTAGTTAACTTACAACAATCTGTGCAGCTGCATCAGTACTTGCTGCCATTGTTCTGTCACTACTGAATATATGAATATAGCTAGATGTAGTGAGCTATGACGGATAATAACATCCCCATTCTTAGTCCTGTCTACAATTCTCAGATCATTAAGATGTTGGCAGCAACGGAAAGGGCTGGAACCATTGACATAAATAAAGATGGACGACATGTCTCCACTTCCTCCCACTGTACAAAAATGAAGCCAAAATATCCCGGATACGAGCGCTGCCATCTT
>JBBPCS010004097.1:0-11632 GCA_037974645.1 Hollardia meadi
CACACACACACACACACACACACACACACACACACACACACACACACACACACACACACACACACACACACTCAGATCTGCAGCGAGATAGCCACCCGCACACTGTGCCATGGTAGACTGCACTACATGCTTCACAGCGGGAGGTTTGAGCTCTGCTGAGGTCAACAGCACTTCTGTGGTGGCTGCTGGGGATTCTGTCAGATTTATCTGGAGTGCGATCTACATAGTGGACTACAAAAATAAAAGGCCCTAAATGAAAAGGAGACATCAGTGAGCACATGTTTTTTCTCTAAAATCAAAATATGAGATTCCAGCTCCACACTGCTTCACTCAGGTACACAAACAGACTGCAGCTCAATCCATCACACTTTGTTTACACAAAGCTCGAACTTATAAAAGTTTGATTTCTGCAGGTTCAAAACCACAAATCATATTTCTAAATGTTTCGGAAATATCTGGTAAAAGTGATTAATCTGAAAAACGTTATTTATTCCAAAATAAAAACGATTTATACTGACTTTTTTAAAGCTTCCTGTCAGAAAACTTCTCATATAACTGATCAAATGGTCTAAAACTATCACTTTCCATGTACATAGATGAGACCAAATCTACAAACTATATGAAAACAACGTGCACTCAGAGCTCGGGCTGAGACTGTCAGCTGGCCGAAGCTAACTGTTAACTGTATCGAACAGTTAAGTTTATAATTCTAGTGTTTAAAGTTTAAAGCCATTGAAGGTCCTTTTCCACACCAAAATGAGCCTCCTATGTGATCGGTAGAGTAGCAGCTCTTTACTGGTAAATAAACAAAAAGGTAACTCTCCGATTGTGCCAAAGTAAATTAATTAAACTATGACAAACTTCAAAATGAGGCAATAAAACAAACAGTCATGTTTACTCAAACAGGGAAAATCACTCAGCGGATAACCAGCCGGCGCAGTCTTTGATTACTTACAGACAACACGTTTCTCACAAGGGCTGCAGCAGAACTGGAACATCTGTTTCCAGTCTGTAAACCAACACAGACCGACGACGGAGTCGCTTGGAAAATGATTTCCTACTTAAAATCCAGTCAGTGAAAAAGCTGAGAGAAATATATATTCCTGTCAGGGCCATGCGGCTGCGACATGAAACCTTACCCCCGTTTAAGTGATAAAATATGGCCTTCGAGTGTGTTTTCGGAAGAAATCATAATGTGCAACAACGATGGCAAAATATAATATTTTCTGTCCGGTTCGCTTTCCGTCATCTCAGTTTCTCTGCTGTTTTCTTTGCCCGTCGCTTCTTGTGTCTCTTTCTTCAGCTTTTTATGGAAACTTATTACCTATAAAAGGTCCTGAGAAATGTATCTTTGTCTCCCACAATAATGTAATGCAATTTGTCTTCCATCATAAATAACTTTAATGAAAATCCATTTAAAATTGAAGGTTTACCTCATGTAAGAAATCGTACCTAAATCAGTCTCACCAGCAATTTACTATTTCCTGTCACCGGTGCAACTAAAGCCTTTTCCTGTTTGATTCAGAGTTAGCAAACATGACTCAGAACTATTTATTATTATTATTATTATTATTATTATTATTGACAGTGTACCTCATGAAGAGAAAAAAAGGTCAGTGTTAAAGTAAAATTATAAGGAAAACATCTTTTTAATTTCAGAGGAAAACTTTCAGTAATTCTATAAAATTAGGAGCTGATATAATGTTTGATTCATTAAATCTACACGGCGTATTGACATATTGATAATCTAGTGCAGCTAAATGTGTGTGTGTGTGTGTGTGTGTGTGTGTGTGTGTCAGTCGCAGTAAATGTACCTGTTAATGGGCTGCCCAGCGGGGGTGTGCTCCACCTCATATCCCTGCCGACGAAGCACATCAATGACCGTATTGTTGCCAAGGAAGTGACCTGCGACCAAAGAGAAAAGAAAGAAAAGATGACCTCCAAGTCTCGATGCTGAAGATGAGCGACTGCAAACTGAAACAGACATTTATTATTAACTGCACAGTTACATGTAGGAAAAGTGGAATCAAGACGTAAACATGGTTGTGATACAGAAATAAAAATGTGATGGAGGCGACAGAGCAGAGAGGAGAGGCTGTGCTGTAATGACACTGAACTCCTCAGGCAGGGAGAACAAAAGATTTAATTTTGGACTTTCAGACGTTATGCTAAGCTACGCTAATCAGCTTTAGCTCTGTGTTTAACACAGAGACGTGAGAGTGCTGTCGAGCAAGAGGTGGAACTATTTCTTTCAGTTGACGTGACATCCAAACACAAGCTCCATCTTTATTATGTGTGACACCTTTTCTTCTTTTCCCCTTCCGATCCATCATGGCCTCCTCTCTTGTCTTCTCTCTCCTCCTCTCTTTCCTCTCTTTTTCAGGGACGATCCTTTGTTTCTTCACCTCTTTATCTCCTCTTATCTTCCTCTACCCTCCATCACAGCTGGCTCCTTTCTTCCGCTTCCTTCTTCATCTGCCCGCTCTCCTTCGTCCTCCTCTCTGACTTCCTCTCTTTCTCATCCTGACCCTCTAAGCTACGTGAAGTGGGGGCATTGAGGCTTCAGGTTGCCATGTCAAGAGGTCTCCATTCTTGCCCTCAGTTTGATGGGGGGGGAGCAGGGGCCCATTGTTTGGGCCCGCTCAGCCGTGGCACCACAGAGCTGTGGAAACAATGAGCCCCGGCACTTTAATCTGGCCCAGAGCCACCGATAGAGAGGCTGGCCAGGATGCACTGTGGGTGCCATGATGCCGCCCGTCTCCAGAACCAATGAGTGATGGTTAAAACTGTCCCAGTAACAGACAGGAAACAGGACGACTGACGAGGGCAGCGTCAACACTCGATCTGGTGACTTTATAAAGTTTGTTTAAACTTGGCTTAGTCTTAAATGTATGCTCATCAGTTTCCCAAAGTGACGTCTTCAAGTTGCTTCTTTTGTCCAAAACCCAAAAACTCTTCATTTACTGTCAGAAAATCTTTACATTGAAGCTGAAACCAGCAAATGTTTCACATTTAAAAGTGACTGAAACGATTCATTGATTATCAAAATAGTTAATTGACTAATCGCGGCAGCGCTGCTCTGAGAGGACTGATGAACCTAAGAAACTAAAAGCTTTGTGAGTTTGCATTTTCTATTTGTTCCTCGTGTGTTTAAACAGAAAAATATTAGCTAATGTTAATGTCTTGAGCTCCTGAGTGAGAGGAGCTGAAGTCATTATCCACACAGGTGTTCAGTGAGCTGAGAACCGGAGCGACAGCCAGTTTTCCAGCCGGACGTCCAGAAACTCCTCCGTGTGATTTATGTGAGTTTACGTCGGGGGATTAAGGTGGGACGAATGGAGCTGTATGGCCACAGAAGGGTGGGCGGACTCAGAAACATCAAAGAGACACATTCAAATACGCAAATTGTGAAAGGAGGTAAAGCATCACTTCTGACATGTCTCCAAGGGGGGGGGCAGCTGAGGGGGTGTTTGAGGAGTTCAACAAAAAAGGGAAAATGCAGTTAATGCTTCAGACTGAATAAGATGTTTTAAGACCCCGATGGCACAAAACAAGACAAATTTAAAAGTGACATTTCTGAGAGGAAACTTTTTCTGTGAGATCAAACTATTTTGAGAAACACAAAATTCTTCTTTAGGGTGATTTTTCTGCTGCACCTTCACACATGAGACTAGAAGACTTGAAGATTTCAGCTTTCAAAAGGGTGGAAGTAACGTCTTTTAAAATCATTTTGTGATCTGCATCTGTACGAGCTGTATGGAGCCATTTTATCTTGTTTTATAGCTGTTTTGTAGATGAAGAAACTACTTCTACTTTCATAGAAAATCACAGAAGGAACCGACTAACAGTCCCACAGAACGGACCATGTGTTCCGGAGGGCTTCAGTTTTTATAGTAATTCTGATGATGATTTCATATTTCAGTCCACCTGAACAAGAACATGTTTCATACTTTCTGAAAAAGTGAGCTGCCGCCGGCTCCATGCTGGAGTCATGGAACCACAAACAAAAACTACATTCAGACATCTTTGATTAAAGATGATTGATGTCCAGGAAAGAGACGGAAAGCAGGAGCAGAAAATTCAGGGTTTTTCCTCCTGCATGGTGTCACTTTTGGCAACTGACACGAACTCTGACGCCTGAACGCACCAGGTGATTAGTGACCGCTCTCTGCTTCTCTCTATAACTGGGAGAAAACAATATATATAAGAGAGAAAGAAAGAAAGACAGAAAGAAAGATTTCCCTCCTTTGTCTAAACAGCAGTCTTGGTTTACGATGCGTTTGAGTTTGTTCGTTCGTCTGGGCGCCTCGTGTCTGAACGCTGGGAAGAACTGATGCGTTTAAATGCATCAGTAAATGTTCTGATCAGAGGACTCTGCTGAGGAAACACCTGAATCAACGTCTCGTCTTCAGTCAGAAAAACTGCTTCAATATTTACTTTATAACACGATAACGGTGGAAACGCTGACGTCACGCTGCCACGTAAACTTTACAACATTTTGTCCGCTGGATTAAACTGGTGCGCTGGATTAAACTGGTTAAACTGGTGCGCTGGATTAAACTGGTTAAACTGGTGCGCTGGATTAAACTGGTTAAACTGGTGCGCTGGATTAAACTGGTTAAACTGGTTCGCTGGATTAAACTGGTTAAACTGGTTCACTGGATTAAACTTGTTAAACTGGTTCACTGGATTAAACTTGTTCGCTGGATTACACTGGTTCGCTGGATTACACTGGTTCACTGGATTAAACTGGTTCGCTGGATTACACTGGTTCGCTGGATTAAACTGGTTAAACTGGTTCGCTGGATTACACTGGTTCACTGGATTAAACTGGTTAAACTGGTTCGCTGGATTACACTGGTTCGCTGGATTACACTGGTTAAACTGGTTCGCTGGATTACACTGGTTCACTGGATTAAACTGGTTCGCTGGATTACACTGGTTCGCTGGATTAAACTGGTTAAACTGGTTCGCTGGATTACACTGGTTCACTGGACTAAACTGGTTCTGCTCTCAGATGTTTGTTTTTACTTGATTTTTTACACATTCTATGTTTGTTAATTTGAACCTTCTTTAAATATTATAACTCAGTTGTTTGAATTTCTGCTTCTCTGTAGTCTATTTTTATCTGATTTTTTACTTTTCTTTAGGTTTTTATTCTCTGTCTTATTTTACATTATTTATGACTTTCTATCCCTGTTTTTATGTTCATATTATGTCTTTTTATGTGAAGCATTCTGTATGAAAGGTGCTATACAAAGATACTTATTACAAACTACAGATACTACAAAGATTATTATTATTAGACATGTTGACTCATGCAGTCATAAAGCATCATGAATGCATTAGAATACACAATGAAGGCATTATAGATGTAGACTTCATAGAAAGTGTTACCGTTACATTCTAGTTGTTTTAAACCTCAGTGTTGCTTTCAGGTCCCCAGAAACAGCAGAGGTCATTTTCATTTCTGCTCCTCGTAACAACCTGCAGCCCACGGTTGAAGTCCTGGACTGACATCTGACATGTGTTTCCACAGATTATTTATTTAGGCCAATTTCATACATTTTAAACCTCTGAAATGGGCCAAAAATATGGAGATCAATGAACAATATGTTGAGTGTACGTCCTTCCAGCAGCACTGAGAGAGGGGAGATGGCAGAGATAAAGAGCTGGGCAGAGCTGAAAGCTCTCATTCACAGCTGAACTCCCCACATTCATACATGGAGCACTTAGTCAGAGGGTCACAGATTAACTCATGTCATGCTCATAGAAGCTTACAGAGATTTATATCCGTACTGAACCGTCGAGCGATCAGCTCGTCTCGGCCAAACAACGAGTAATAAAACAAGACTAACTTCATCAGTCAAAAATAAATATCGTCAGTCTTCTTGTAGCTCCACACGGTCAGACAGACGTTCACACTGCAGCTTCAAGACTGACCTCCTTTAACTTAACGCAATCATAAAATCATCACAAAGGAAACGTTTTGACCACAAACATTATGTTAAAACAAACACAATCCAACTGCATTATGTATAATAATAATAATAATAATAATAATAATAATAATAATTCAAATACGACAGCTGTTCTTATTAATGTCTGTTGTCCAGAACACACTAACTGGTCTCGGGCCTGTCAGTACCCGACCCGACCCGCACACGAGTGAGAGGTCCTGTCAGGCAAAATTATTGTACAATTAAAAAACTGGAAAGTAAAAACAATAACAGCAGATGTTTTCCTTTTCTATATATGACACAGAAGAACTAATTTGAGTAAAATATATATGAAGTTTAATTCCGTGTTCATTTGATACAATTCCTCCAGTAGATGAAAAATAGACTGTAAATATACATCGCAGTATAAAATTATATAAAAATAATAATTTAGTAAGAGTTATATTCTGTTTTATAGACTTGTCTAGTTTTAATTTACATATTGAATTTAATATTTTATAAATACTGAATTTCACTCAGTTTATTTTTCCATTTTAATCTGCGTCGTGTTAAAGCGTCTCTCTTCTTTATTGTGTCTGCATTAATAAACTTTTCCTTTTATTAAAGTGATAGTTTCACTCACGTGGCTGCTGCTTATTCCACAATGTCTTACAGTGTCGTCTGTGATGGGAAACACAGCCGGCCTCCACAATCAGCGGCTCCAGTGATTACAACATATGTTGAGCCTTAAATAACATTCATTTGCCACATGCATTAATATTTACATTACAACATGCAGCCAGAGCCCGAGCAGCAGTTCTCCTCACATCACAGTGTGTTGGACAAACAGCAGCACTGAGGCCAACCTGCTGGCTGTTTATGTGCACGTGTTCCTGTTAGAACCTGAATGAAGCCTTTTACTGACTGTAAGGTGTACGAGACCTTCTTTAGTCTGCGTGCAGGGTTTTTACTTCCTGGAAGCAACTTTTATTGCCAGTGACATAAAGCCACAAAGTTTTGGCTTGAATATACTTTTTCTTTTCTGAACATCGATTGTGCATAAATTACAGAACACACAGGCAGAAAGAAAGCTGTTAGAAAGAGAGATTTAAGCTGTCAAAACTAAATAACAGAGTGAATTTTAGGACCTGACAGTTGGAGGACATCGGAAGCTCTAACCAGGCAGAGATTCGACTGGGAAATCACCGTGTTGGCTCGCAGAACGGACACGTAAAACCTCAGTGGAGACGCAGCCGTCCATAAAAGTGACGGTCATGTCAGAGACAAATAAGAGGAAAATTATTGGTTACCCACTGGCTTCACACAGTCAGACAATCCCAGCTCTATATTAATACACATATCAAGTGTCTGGAAATACAAGCTGTGCTTACACAGCAGTGTCCCGCTGGAATCCCCCGGTCTCTGATGGACAGTCGGTTCCTCCTTGTGTTAACATGAAGCCTCGTCTACTATCGGTCCATTTGTTTCTTCCTCTATGGAGTCAAACAGCCTGCTCTCATCAAATGACGTATGAATAACACGTGTCTTCAGTCATTTTGTGTGTTATTACAAAGCATTTTTTCTTTTCGCGTGTCATTTAACGCCGTCTGCCGACTTTCACCCGGGAGACCGGGGTTCATGTAAAACAGGAAGTAGATTTTACTTTAAAGTTATAACTCACGTTCGTAACCAAGTCGTTTTTATGCCTAAACTTAAACAAACTAAAACAACCAAAATCTCACAGCGAAAAGTCACCTGACTTCATTACTTCCTGCATGTTCAAAACTCATGAAATGCGGACGGTGTTAAACGACACGTGGAAAGCTTAAAATGCGTGAAACAACACGCCAAATATCCAAGCTATTCATACGCCATCCCGTGAAACCACGATGAGACAAAACAAGTCTATAGCCACGCTAGCAGCTCTGTGAAGCTATATTTATGCACAGGCATGCTTTGAGCTAAATGCTAACATCAGAATGCTAATGAATGCCATCATAGTTTAGCATGTTAGCATGCTCACATTCGCTAATTACGTACATTAAAGTACGTAAGTGATGTTGATGAGTTTTGGTCATAAAGTATTATACAAGTTCTAATTTTGGCCTGAAGATGGCGCTCGATGAAAACTTCACTATCGTACAAAATCCATGTCGTATATCCTGAGATATTCTGTTGTGTTTCAGTCAGTCAGTCAGTGATGTCATCAGGGTTCATCCTCTGGGAAACAGCCATGTCTGTATTAAATCTGGTTACAATCCTTCAAATGTTATTTAAAAATAAAAATGTCAACCTCATGGCAGCACCAGAGGAAAAAGTATAGATGTATGAAAATGTACGGCTCCAACACTAGTGTGCGTTCCTCCATTCTCTCTTTCTGAGCACTAGACGAGAAGCCATTGGTTCACCAAGGTCAGTGGGATTCTTCCTCTGGGGATAATGAACGATAACAAATTTCAAGGGACTTCACAAAGTAGTTGTTGAGATATTTCAGTCTGGAGTGGCGACAAGACAGGAATGCACAGAGTGTTTTATGTAAAGAGAACTTAACCACAATTCGATTACTGGACAGCAGCAGTTAATGTTGTTTTTCTAAGTGAAACTGTTGTAATTTATGTATCGTAGCCAACTTGTGGTGTTGTGAAGAGCCTCTTCATGTAAATATAATATTCATCCTACCAGGCACCACGATTCTTCACCACGGGATGAGCCACGGAAAAATATTTTCATAAATGTCTGTTTTCGCCTGGAATCAATTTAGTACGATGTTACATGCAGCTCTGTTTTGATCCAGCAAGATAAAGATAGCCTTCATTCAACAGCACGGGAGAGAGAGTCGACATGTTGGGTTAAATGTGTCTGAAAACAAGCCCACAAATTTAACAGAAATCTGTCAGTGGTTCAAACTGTCCAAGACCGACAACATTAAATTTGAGCCCCAATCTGTTGCATCTCTCAATTCTCCCCGTGCTCTACCTCATAAAAATAAATGGTGCACTTTAAACAAAACTACATATGGTTTAACACACTTCTGTTATAAGGTTTATAAAAAACAGACTGATGTAGAAGCAGAGAAGTCCAGTTTGAGTTTGAAACCACTGACTGAGACTAAAATAACCTCCAAACGTCACTCATTAATGACCTGGACCTGGTGTCTGAAGATGATGTCATAATGTCCTTCAAAACTTTAACACTAGATCCTGGATGGAGAGCATTTTCAGTATCATCCTCTGGGCACCAGGAACAACCGACTGGAGCTGAATGAACCATCTGCAGGTTCATTTTCTTCGTTTATCACCGTTTAAACTGTCCTTGGAGTCTTTTTTAAAAGCACAAACTGTGTCGTTTCTGCCGGTTCTCTCAATAAAAACAAAAGACCTAAGTCGTTGTCTTCATTGTTTAACACTCCGCTGCTGACGAGAATCTATCTGCTGTGACTCACGAACGAGGTCACGTTTTAAAGTTTGCTTCACAGACTTCCATCCTCGCTCTCTGACTCCTGGAAGCGACAGGCGACCAAATCAAACGCACCGTCAGCTTGAATAAAATTACAGATTTCTCTGGTTTGGAAACATTTGGGATGATGGTTGTTTGAAGGAACACAACAACATTTCTAACAACATATGTATTATATTTGAGCACAAACCACCAGGGGCACCATATTCAAAAGAAATGAAAGATGCCGATGAAACTTTCACATTTTTAGTGATAATAACTCAAAATATTATTTTTGAACTGTAGGTGAACTTAGTAGAAAATAGATGTTGAGTGATTTTATCCAATTCAAAGTGCAATTTATTCAAATTTGTCCAGGCATTTTCACTTTCATAATTCAGAATATGGTTTGTGTATTGTTTGTCTATATATCGAAGCCTTAAACAAAGAGGAAAAAAGTGTTGTCATTTCTCATAAACTGAATAATCAGGTGGTTCCAAACAATAAAATACAATCTCTCAGGATCAGTTCTCGATTTGGTACATTCCTCCACTCTTTGGTTTTGAATGATACCAGAAAGCTGTGATCAAAGGCAGCTGTGATATGGCTGGGTGAATATGAAAGACACAAACACACCTCTGTTCCAAGAAAGAAGCCTTTCTTAAGTCAAGCCAAAGAATGCTAACATCTCCAGCACCACCCAAACATTTCTGTTTCTGTTCCTCTCAGCCATCGTGAGACGCACAGATCAGAAACAGGACGAATTCAATAAATCAATAAATCACTCCTTTTATACCCATCACAAACAGACAGGGGGGGGGGGGGGGGAATAGAGACAAAGTCATGCGAAACAACACAGGAAGTAAAGTCGTCAGATTCCAGACTGTGATAGCTGAGGACACGATCAACCTGTCAGGTCTTCAGTTTTGGACTAAAACACGTCTCTACTGAGACTCAACATGGCGCCCAGGTCTTTTGGGCACCATGTTGGTGGTCTCTTACCCAGGAGACCGGGGGTTCGTGTCCCGTGACAAACGTTGGCCTATTTTAATTTACGTCTTTTAGCTAACTAATGTAACGTTTTACGTCATGTGACTAAACTTATTTTAACAAACCTAAACAAATAGTTTTGATGCCTCAAGTTAATCAAACTGCGGCTGTAGGTCACGTGACAAAAGTCACCTGATCTGTCATTTCCACCTATCGACTGTATATAAAGATGGCCGACATGAGAGCGCTGAGAAAGTGAAGCTGGCTGGCTCCAGTATAGCTCATAAACCCCTCCCCCTGACGCGGCGGCCATCTTTATTTAGGTCAACACGTCTGACGTTAAATGAGACTTGAAATGCTGAAAATGGATGAAATCACATGCAAGAAGTCATTAAAAGCGCTGTACACCATCGTGTGACGTCATGTTGGGTATCTACAGCATTGTTCAGAGTCTTTACCCAGAGGGAAACTGGGTGTAGACGAAAGCTTTAAACGTACAGTAGTTCCTGCTGTGGGAGGAAATGTGAGTCGTGGCTTTCTTCACTTTCACCTCATCAATAACTTTCACATATCAGGACAAACTGTTGCTTATCTGAGCTCAATTATTATCCCACAGTGGACACATCTAAAGGATTTTAGGACTAACGTTAGCGCCCCAGACACATGTTTAAGAGTGATGATGTGTTCAAAAGCATCTAAATGAAATTTATTCTGGATAGTATTCATGGAACTGTGACAGGAATGATGGGAGAGCTGCTTTGTTTGGCTTACAAAGAAAGCTTAATGAGCAAAATTACAAAAATCTTCTGCACTTGTGAGAATTAGAAAGATGGATCATTAAACACGCCCACATTTTATTTGCTTTGTCTCCATATTGGCCTTTTTTCTTTTCTGTGAGTTATGTTTCGCCGTGTTTATCACTGGAGTAAGAACGGCTGAACGAGTTTTCTCAAGATCACGCTGAGCAGCTCGGCTTTGGATTTATGCTGAGAATAAATGAGAAACAGAGCACATAAGAGGCCTGTGGTGTGAGGTTGTTTTTTAAATAAACCCTCACTCAAACTTTGTGGTGGCACACAGCACTTTGGAGCTGTGTTAGGGATTACAGCTACACTCCCTCTCAGTGCGGTCCGCAGTTTCACTCCTTCTGCCAAGCAGTTATAGAGCCTGAACACACACACGCACGCACGCACACGCACGCATACACACACACACACACACACACACACACACACACACACACACACACACACACACACACACACACA
>JBBPCS010004098.1:0-11631 GCA_037974645.1 Hollardia meadi
GTGTGTGTGTGTGTGTGTGTGTGTGTGTGTGTGTGTGTGTGTGTGTGTGTGTGTGTGTGTGTGTGTGTGTTGCAACAACATGTGTGACCTTTTAGACGAGTAGAACACAGAACATTAATTAACCTCAGATCTTGACCGATCCTGTCGCTGTGTCAGAACTGCATGTGGGAACTGCTTTTTTTCAGTGTGTCGACCTCATTTTTTTGCTTAGGTTGTCTTCGCAAGTCGTCTTTTAGGTTCAGCAGCAGGTGATTTACTAATTAAGGTTCTATTCCATTCAGGTCAAATAGAGTGAATGTGCTGCTCTTGTGCATGTTTGCTCACTGGATAGGCTCTGCCACACTAAATGGAACAGAACCTTTATTAATTTAATTAACTACAATTTCATTTTACACATTTTACCTGCAATTTCATGCTGTGATAAAGGTCTATTTCCCTGGCTTCATCTAAAGTAAGTGTGCTGTCTGCTTGTTGTTACCTCTAGAGACGATGTATACGCCTCAAGTTCACTAAGTTTCATAAGCTCTCTAAATCTAATAAGTAAACAAAACAAACTCACAAGATGTCAAGAAAGGAAATATTCTTACACCTATTTTACAGAAAAATTCCACGATACACCTTCTAAATCCAAGTTTCTCTCTTTAACCGACCATAGACGAGCTCAATTGCCTTGTTAACTCATTGTAAAACACCCTTCATTCAAACTGATACTTTTTCTGACTCGACCCGTGGATTGAATTCTGTTTTATACACACAGCGACGTGCAGCAGCCCTCCTCCTCAGTTAAAGATCGATGCATTTGTTCATATGCACTCAAATAAAGTTGTTGATGGAAGTGAGGTTTGGGAGATGACGGAGGCAGAGGGTCTCAGCGACCAAAGACCACATACCTGTCCCTCAACAAGACGAGTGCCGCTGTTTAAATGAGCAGACACACCTGGCTTTTAAAGGGAATGTGAGATGACACGCCTTGCGCTCTACTGTGTGCCCAGACTATGTGCCGTTTAACTAGCAAAATGAAGATGAACGCGCCCTAAATGCACTTGCACCATAGACTTTAGACTGTGCGCTTTAGATCGTTTAAATAGCGCCCAAAGTGTCCTTGACCCAAACTTGATCCTGGTGTATGTGATTAGGAATAAATGTAAATTGCTCTGGATGAAAGCATCTGCCAAATGAATATAAGGTGAAAGTTTTCTGATGTTATTATTTCCACAGCGGCCAGTAGATGTTACTTAGAGATATAATAGCACCTTTCAGGTTTAAGGCAACCAAAATATATGTGACCAAGCAAAAACTCAAGATAATATTTCTCAAAAGACAAATTTCTGTTTCTATGTTTGCATTAGTCAATACGGTGACATAAGCCAATTAGCAAAGGGGCCCCTTAAACCGACTGGCCCCTGACCACATTGTGACCACAGCCTCAGGCTAAACACTGCTCTGCTGTATAAGAACACACATAAAAAATGCTCATTCAGCAGCCACCGTGTGTGTAACCCTACAACATGTTCAAATG
This sequence comes from Hollardia meadi, assembly GCA_037974645.1. Classification (NCBI taxonomy): domain Eukaryota; kingdom Metazoa; phylum Chordata; class Actinopteri; order Tetraodontiformes; family Triacanthodidae; genus Hollardia; species Hollardia meadi. Next base: position 1,520 of record JBBPCS010004098.1, read on the forward strand.
ATTTGAAATGCTGGTCATTTTCAAATCGCCGCAGGCCTTGATAGCCACTTTGCTGTCTGAAAGCTTTGAGTTGTTTCTTGTGAGTTCGAGTGGTCGTATGGCAACTGCTGATCAGGCCATATGTCGAGGTTTCTTCTTGTTCTGCCTCTGCAGTCGTAACATTTTTGGGTCACACTGGATTTAGATTTTCAAAAGTTCTTTTGTCTGCCATGCAATAGCAGACCAGCAGCGACTGAATATATTTCAGTTTCCTCAATTGCCTCAAAATCAAAGTAGTGTGACTTTCTTAAACAACTTCACCTTAAGACACTGGGCATAATCTGACAGTTCTGACATGAAAGGGTTGAACACACATATAATAGTGTTTCATTATCTGCATTATCTACAGCCTCCATTGTACTAGTAGTGGCAGTGAACACCTTTCTTCTCCAGGGTGATGTCTCACTATGAAAACAGCATGCGGTAAAACATATCTTAATTATTATTATTATTTTATTTTTGTGTCTTACACGAAGCAACGCATGTCATTTATACTTTTATGAGAAAGTCTGATGTTTCGCCAGAGTGAATTGTCATTTTGATTACATATTTAAAAAAAACATACAATTAAGACCAAAGCTGAATGTAGACGTATCATTTTTTGCTGGGACAGTGGAGGTAGGGCCGGATGATATGGCAAAATATATGATCATGATAACTCTTTTCATATTGATCAATATCTCAATATATTTGTCACGATATACACTTTGCTGCCAGTTTGAAGACTATCCTGCTAATGATTGAAGCCTGAAGAAACCTGAGGGTTCATTATTTATTTATTATTTATCTATGGTTTATTTTGTAGGGACAGATACAGTATACAAAGACAGACAGGAAACAGCTGTATGATACCAGTATCATAGTGTTTATAGCGATTGCTAATTTGCAACACTTGTCCATAGAAGGACTAAATAGAAAAAAATAGAATCACATAATGTAAACATTTAACTGTGCAAACAGGGCTTGGCTTAGAATATTCTATGATAAAACAAAACAAAACAATACAAGTTAGCTTTTCTTCTAACTTATTAAAATAACAATGTGCTCGCTGGGATGGTACCTTTTCAGGTGATGGATTGGAAGATTGGTTGTGTTTCCTGTCTTGGTTGGCACCGACTGAATATCCAAACCACCGTCCTGTTACCTTTTATGTCTTCAGTTTCCTCAGCTGTGGACGATAACCTGGGTTTACTTTCAACACTCTATCATAACAAGCTCTGTATGGCTGCGTGGATTAAGAGGGGCAGCAGATTACTGCAGGTAGTGTGGCAGAAGATTTCTGCAACACCCGGTCCACACAGGAGGTGTGAGCAGCTCGTGTGTGTCTTGGACCATCTTGCTTTTCATTTCAGCACCCATTTTAACAGATTAGAGCAGCCACACTGATCACACTGAGCAGCGCTACTCACACACGTGTGTCACACGTGGCTCCAGCGATGTCTCATCTAGAGATTCAGAGACGTCTTGCCTATCTGTGTGGTCACATGTGTATCCTGCCAAAATAGACCTACAAACAGATATCAACATCATACCAGTTTTTCACTGCAGTTTCAGTGTCTACACAGATGTTTTTAAAAATCAAGTGAAGGGCAGTATTTCTCTGCTGAACTGATCATACTGCCTCCCTTTGTTGCACTTTGGACGCTTTTGAGCATTGTCGTCGTCGACTCCAGCAAAATACATCCTGAATTAAGGCCATGTCACTCTCACTGCTGTGTGCGCTGCTCTGAAGTTAAGCTGCTGTCGACTATCTGTGTATAAGCATAGCCTCGCCCTCCATGCATGCAGCCATATCGGGAAAAAATGTCCAAAGCTTCTCATCGTTATCGACACCGATTTTTATCAGATCCCCTCTCGAGATCGTTTTATTGCCCAGCCCGAGTGGAGGAGTGGACATTTAGTAATACATTCCTGGAAAAATCCCAGAAACCACATTGTTTGTTCAGACTGTGCAATATTGTATCTTTGTATCTCCTCTGCCTACTTTCTGTTCATCTGTTTGCACCTCTTTATTGCCTGAAGTAGGTCACGAGTGGCAGAGCCCACCTGTTATCTGCTCTGTCATGCAAGAGACAGCAGCACTGTCAACTCACACCTGCTCACATTCTGAACCGTACGGATCAACGATGTTCTGTTAGACTTCGAGTGAAAATTGATGAGATTTTACTTCTTGAGCAAAGGACACCTGAAATAATGAAATGTTCCATTAAGTTCAATTAGTTCATAAGTTCAACTACCTTCAATTTCCATGGTATATGAGGAAAATAAAAAAAGGTTAGTATACAGTACTTCAGTCATCAGACATGTGCATTTTTTTTCTGTTTGATATTGTATTCTTACTCTCTCTCTCACACATAAAACACATAAGCAAACATTAACACAGGAACACACACAGTTAAACACACAGAGTCTTGTGTATAGAAGGTCCAAATAATTTTGCCAACAGATGTTCTTGTCTTTATTAACTAATTGTAATCTATGACTGCTTACAGTCATGCCTGGTTACATTCGTGCCATTAATCGTGTTATGAAACGTGGTAACAAAGATAGCTTTCTGTGAGTGTTGACAGATATGACAAATCTGTCATCACTTTTCATCTACCCGTTGCCCTACATACCCTCTGATGAGCATGTGGTGTAAGGCGTGCGTGTGTGTAGAAGACAGCTTGTATATCGGAAGTGCACTGAGAAGCAGCCTTGGGGAGTTGGGGGCCGGGCTGATTGGCGGGGGGAATGGGAGGTCATGTGTTTTAGGAGAATGTCCTTCAACATGAGGTCCCAGATTTTAACCTTCACGTTGGGTAGTGCCCACAATGCGCAAGTGCCACCATTCTTTGTCTGACCCTGAACCTCATGAAGAAATGCAGGAAAAGAGGGAACATTTAAAAAACACATCATGCTATTGAAAAAATTATTTAGAAAAAAAAAGCCTTAGCCCCCACCATGCAGCATCTTCTCTTGACTTGCCCTTGTTATCTCAGCAGTATATCTATCATCCTTTCCTGACATTAATTGTAATTGAATAAGAAATTAGGCATGTTGTTAAACCTTGTTTCTGCTCTCTGGAGCACAAGGGCAGGCAGGGAGGAGGAGAGCACAGGAGCAGGATAATTAATGACTTGAGCTAGACCTGAGTTCAAGCTCAGCCGCTCTCTGGATTCACCAAACCATGTTGAGGTACTGTCAGGTCACCACTGTGCTGCCTTTGGAGAAAAAATGCTTATAGATGATGAGCTAGGAGGTCCCACTGCCTCACTGTTTTTGTCAAATTCTTGTCAAATTTTTCAACATTTGAGCATTTTTTCGCATTGTGTGTCAGACCATTGCTGTATTAGAGCTGAGATACAAGGTTGCCACTCAGCCTTGCTGCCAATTTTTGTCCCAGTGGCGCCTTGCTGTACAGCAATGAAAAAGTTAGCTGCTGACCACATAGCATTTTCTTCATAGACCACCATTATAAAAGAAACAGCCAACTGCCAACAAGTTTGATTATTACTCCTTGTTTTGGAATTTTTCAATTATTCAGGTTTCATATTTCTGAAAAAGGGATTCCAAGATTTCAAGGTGTGTAACATCATGCCAATGTAAAATCTACATTGAATGGGCTGCAGTTTTGGTCCAGTTTCCATTTCTTAGAAGACATCCATGGGTTAGACCTGCATCACCTGGAATTCCTCAATGAACCAATTCACTTGTGTCCCATAGAAAACGAATGGGGGTCTTCTCGGATATGATAGCATTTGCAGCCAACCACCGCCGCCGTTATGTACACGCGCATAACTTGTTGTGCGTAAGGCACCAAATGCTGGAGGGCATCCAAAACAGCCAAATCATCATCTTCAATCATAATGTTAATGATGAATTACTTCATTTTAAAATGAAGCGCAACTAAAATAGGCACCATTAAACATTATAGAAATCAGGAAATAAATAATAAACATAAGTGCCGAAAATTCTTATGGTGCCTCCCTCCCACGGCGAGGTCCTCGTGGTTTGCACTTACCCCAAAACCTGACGGGTAACGTGATGCTGCAGCGACAATTTTGGATATGGCCATATATGGCCTTTGTGTCACCATGAAGCTACAATGCGAAGGGCACCCAAATGTCCATCAGCCAACACTACTTCCACAGCAAAATGGCCACAACCTCCATCCAGATGGAGATAATAACACAAGCTGTAAGCTGTTTTATTGACGATGTATAAGTGCCTGTATAGCATTTCTGAATTTAGTGCTTTGAAATGAAAATGAATTGAATATTTTCACAAACAAGTAAAAATTTGTGTAAATTCAGCTTTTAGTAAATTTAGTAAAAATCTAAATCACAGATTCATCAAATCTTATGATCAGTTTTCAACTGATTATCTAATGTTTGTATCAAATTAAGTTCACATTCCTACCTCAGTATTAAAAGTCATAACATTTTGAGAAAAAAAGTCACAGTATTATGTGAATAAAGTCGTAACTTAAAGGAAAAATGCTGTAATACTGGTATTTCTAAAATATTTTAGGAAAAAAGTCTGAGAATAAAGTTGTAATTTTATGAGAACAAAAGTCAGGATTTTAATACTCAGATGCAGTAAACAGGTGAGAGAAGTCTGCCTTTATGTGTCATAGGCTAAGTGATGTTGTTGAACTAAAGTTAGATGTTTCACCAACGAGCACCTGATCTGCACCTGAAAGTTTAAAGAATCAGATGTGCGCTGCTCATAAATGGAGTCAGAAAACCGAGACTGTTTGAAACCACTTCTGATCAGGCATAAATCTCACTATTATTGTCCATACAAATGTTGACTTCACCACCATGAAGTGCAGCTCACAGCCCCTTTCAATGAGAAACGTCCTGGAGGAGGGAGACGTTTCTGTCCCAAACAGAAAATGACACTGCAGTCCAAAAGTTAAAATAACCGGAGGCTACAGGAGCCCGTTGACATGTAATCCAGTCAACCTAAAAGATTACAAATGACATGAAACCCCTTCATATGACTTCACTGGAAATATTAGGATTTTTTTTCTTGAAATATTACGACTTTACTCTCAAATATTCCATATTTTAAGGAATGCCAAAGTTAAAGAAAAAAGACATCAGTCTTAATAACCTTCCATGTTTAAAGTGTGTTAACATGTGTTCTCAATGGTGGCAACTGCAGCCCTGAATACTCACGCCCAGTGAAACGATTCCAAACTTTCATGGTTAGTTTGAACATTATTTCCAAATTAAAAGTATATTTTTATCTGGTTTAATAAGCACTGTTCTGTTTTTTTGACCCAGTCTTGACTTGGACCTGTTCCCACTTACACTGGTCTCCTGTCGCCGCAGGGGGTTTTTTTGTGTCCAAGAAGGATAAAACTCTCTGCCCTTGCATTGATTACCGTGGTCTAAACAACATCACTGTGAAAAACAAATATCCTCTGCCTCTAATAAACTCTGCTTTTGAGCCTCTGCAGGGGGCCATGGTATTCACCAAGCTTGACCTGAGAAACGGAGACGAGTGGAAGATGGCCTTCAGTACTTCTCTCGGCCATTTTGAATACTTAGTAATGCCCTTTGGACTGACTAATGCTCCAGCTATTTTTCAGGCTCTGGTGAACGACGTGCTGCGGGACTTCCTTAACCGTTTTGTTTTTGTCTACCTAGACGACATTCTGATTTTTTTCAGGAGTCAGGATGAACACGTCAGTCACCTCTGACAGGTACTGCAGAGACTTTTGAAAAACAGGTTGTTTGCTGAGAAATGTGAATTTCATGCTGATTCAGTCACATTTTTGGGCTATGTTATTGAGAGTGGACAGGTGAAGATGGATCCGGAAAAAATAAGGGCGGTGGCAGAATGGCCGACACCTGGGAATCATAAACAGCTCCAGCGTTTCTTGGGATTTGCTAATTTTTATCGATGCTTCATTCGAGATTTTAGTGGAGTTGCCGCCCCACTAACCAGATTATCTTCCTCCTCCATCCAGTTCTTTTGGACCCCGGAAGCCAAGGCAGCCTTTTTAAGGCTCAAAGGCTTGTTCACCTCTGCCCCGGTGTTGGTTCAACCCGACACGGAACTCCAATTTATCGTGGAGGTGGATGCCTCGGACACTGGGGTTGGTGCTGTCCTGTCACAGCGTTCTGGTCCGGATAAAAAACTTCACCCCTGTGCTTTCTTTTCCAGGAAATTAAACCCAGCCGAACGAAATTACGATGTGGGAGACCGAGAGCCCTTAGTAGTTAAGATGGCTTTGGAGGAGTGGCGTCACTGGTTGGAGGGCGCTAAACAGCCGTTTGTGGTCTGGACTGACCACAAAAACCTTTCCTATATACAATCTGCAAAAAGACTCAACTCCTGTCAGGCCTGGTGGTCTCTGTATTTCGGGAGATTCAACTTCATACTTACCTATCGCCCTGGGTCCCGAAATGTTAAGCCCAATGCCCTCTCCAGACAGCATAATGAGGAGATTAATTCTAGTCCCAACACCATCCTCCCGGCGTCCTGTGTGGTGGCAGCGGCCGTAACTTGGGAAATTGAGCCTGTGGTTAGAGAAGCTCAGTGGCTTCAGCCAGATCCCGGTGGGGGTCCACCTAATCGTCTGTTCATACCTGATTCTGTCCGTTCCCAGGTCCTGCAGTGGGTCCACACGTCCCGGTTTGCCTGTCACCCTGGCACCAACCGCACCCTCGGGCTTCTGAAACGACATTTCTGGTGGCCTAGGATGGAGACTGACACCCGTGAGTATGTTGCTGCATGCTCTGTCTGTGCCCAAGGGAAGTCATCGCACCAAGCCCCAGCTGGATTTCTCAGACCTCTGCCTACTCCAGGCCGCCCCTGGTCGCACATCGCCCTAGATTTCATCACGGGTTTGCCTCCATCCCAAGGTAACTCTGTTATACTTACCATAGTTGACTGGTTCTCTAAAGCGGCACATTTCATTGCCCTGTCTAAACTTCCCTCTGCCAAAGAAACTGCTGAACAGCTGGTAAATCATGTGTTTCGTATCAATGGCATTCCTAGTGACATTGTTTCTGACAGAGGTCTGCAGTTCACGTCACAGGTCTGGAAGGAGTTCTGTCAGGCTCTGGGAGCATCAGTCAGTCTCTCCTCAGGCTTCCACCCCCAAACCAACGGCCAGTGTGAAAGGACCAACCAGGATTTGGAATTCGCTCTTAGGTGCGTTATTGCCTCTAACCCCACCTCATTGGCCACACATCTCCCGTGGATCACAATTCTCTCACCAGCTCTGCCACAGGTGTCTCTCCCTTCGAGGCCTCCCTAGGATATCAACCACCGTTATTTCCAGTCCAGGAAGGTGAAGTGGCGGTTCCATCCGTCCAACTCCACCTTCGTCGTTGCCGCAGGATTTGGAGGGAGACTAGAGCAGCCCTCCTGAGGTCAGCTGATGGAAACAAGCGCATAGCGGACTGTCATCGCAGAGCAGCCCCAACCTATAAACCAGGTCAGAAAGTTTGGTTATCCAAGAATATTCCTCTTAAAACCGAATCTAAGAAACTCTCTCCCAGGTTCCTAGGACCCTTTGTCATAGATTCCATCATCAATCCCACCGCCATTAAATTAAGACTACCAGCTGCTATGAGAGTTCACCCTGTGTTCCATGTCTCCCAGCTTAAGCCAGTCTCCTCTAGTCAATTATGCCCTCCAGCCAGACCCCCTCCTCCGGCCCGGATCATCGATAATCAGCCGGTCTACACTATTTGGCGTCTTTTGGACATACGTCGCTGTGGCAGGGGGCTCCAATACCTGATAGACTGGGAAGGATATTGACCTGAAGAATGGTCCTGGGTACCCCGCTCCCGGATCATGGACCCTCACATGGTCAGGGACTTCCACCGGGCCCACCCTGATAAACCTGGTGGTTCGCCTGGAGGCTCCCATTGAGGGGGGGGGGGGGGTACTGTTGGGATCTGTAGTTTTCCTCTCCTCTCCTCTCCCTTTCCTTTTTGTTTCTAATTCCCTTTCCCCTGTGTATCCTGTCTATGTCTCCCCCTGTCTGTCTGTGTTTGTGTGCTGCTGCAGGGCGTGGCTACAGGTCGGCTCACTTACTGCTGGGCAATCAGCGCAATCAGACTCACCTGGATTCAACAGTATATCTACCCCGGCTCTTCATCCAGTATTCGTCGAATTATCCGTTCTTCATAGTGGTAACAACAACGACTCCTGCTCTAGCTATTGTGTTTTTGCCTGACTCCTGACTCCTGTTTGTTTTTCATCTCAGGTTGATCTTCGCCGTTCGCTTCAGCTGTGTATTGTGTGAGTTGTTCAACCAGTCCTGGATTGTTCACCTGTCTCTGTGGGATTTCCTGGATTCTTCTGTTAAGACTTTTTGAACATTCATTAAAACTCTGTTAAACTTTCATTTTGAGCCTGCATCTGAGTTTAGCTTTTGGGTCCAGTTTCTGTAAGTATTATAACAGGTTTGTCTTAAGTGTTCTAATCTCCAGCCCCGTGTGCCCGTAAGTTTACGTTTACACCAAGTTTACACTATGAGTTTACACCAACAGGATGAATACAAATGAAGAGGAAAAAGAATATCAAGGAGAGTGGAAGGGCAGATTAAGGTGGAGCAAAATGTGGTGAAGTGGAAAGAGAGCAGATTAGGCAAAAGGCACAGACGTTTGATGATGTTTGACTCAACAGCTACATCAAACACAATTAACATTGTGTAAAGTTTACTCATTGCTTCAAATGATTTCAACGGGATATTTGTCTTCTCAGGGCAGATAGGATATACTATTCATTCGACGTTCATCAGCAATTTACTTCATAATGTGTTTGTTCTTACTGATGGGGTTTGCATACGTATGAAAACGCATAATTGTCTGTCGACATGAGGATGAAACTGACATCATCTTCAGAGTGAGGGGTTAATAGAATAGCCAGGTAGCCATGGAAACATCACAAAACTAACACACAGAATATTTAGGGCAAATAGGCTCATTAACATACTGTATATTCAGCATGTGTGCAGCATATGGCTCACACATATGTCAGTCACATCAGCATAATGCATAAACAAATACAGCCGTTTCTTCCCTCCATCTTTGATCGGCTAACGCTGACTTGTGCAAAAAGTTAGTGTATGCTCACTGCACATAAAAGACACACAATAGACACACAATATGATCATGTTAATGCCACAACAATAGTGGCAGGGGTCTTCTTTTGATGTCTTAGTGATTCCCTACTCTGACTGTTGACTCCAAGCCCATAGGTTCCAAAAGTAGTCTCCAAAACAATTTTCTAAAACAGCTGGGAACTCTAGTTTTTAGAAAACACTACTCGAGCAGGAGCAAAACGTACATTTGTTTGGAACTATTTTCAGCCAATGACATGGAAGCTAGCAGCATGGTTTCAACTGGCCCGCCATTTTGGCCCAGACTGACATATCTCAACCACTATTACATGGATTATCATCCAAATTTGTGCAGACAATTATGCTCTCCTGAAGATGCGTCCTGCAAGTTTTGGTAATGACCGGACTTTCTTTAGCACCATGATGAGGTTCACAGTTGTAATTTTTGTGAAATGTCACAATAACTATTGGACAAACTGCCATTTGGTTCAGACATTCATGATCCTAACTTTTACTTTAGTGCCACCATCAGATCAAACTCTTAATGTGTCCAATACTTTGGTTAAACATTCTACCGTTGTAGGGCATGTTTGCATTGCTGTTTTTTAATAAATGAATAGATAAATAGAGAACAGAGCAGGAATCAAGGACATTAGAAATGACATTGATTAAGTCAGACACAGCATAAAAAGGAGGAGCTGGGGTGGTAGGCAGACCAAAGCAGCTTAAATAGCACGCCCTGTATGACAATTGCCAGTTGGATGCATAGAAGACAGTCAGTCAGCTGAGCCATCAGCTGATGTGGGCTGGGTTTTAGAACAGCTGATTTAGCTGAGATAGTGAACTGAGCTTGATTTCTGTGGCCTGCCTGAACTAACGCCAATCTGCTCAATTTATTCGATCAGTTCTGTTCTGTCATTGAAGTTATCAAATCAAATCAAATCAAATTTTATTTATATAGCGCCAATTCACAACAAAGTTATCTCATGACACTTAACAT
>JBBPCS010004099.1:0-11631 GCA_037974645.1 Hollardia meadi
AAGTGTCCTTGAGCAAGATACTGAACCCCAAATTGCTCCTGATGCTGCGCCATCGGTGTGTGAGTGCATGTGTGAATAGTTACCGCTTCTGCGAGGTGGTCACTGCCACCAGTATATGAATGGGTGAATGCTGACTTGTAGTGTCAAGCTGACTAGAAAAGTATATAAATGCAGGACATTTACATTTATTAGTTTAGCCTCTCCATTCGTCCTAATGATTATTTCCTTATGCTTGGCTTGTCACTGTTAATTTTCTGATTCTGAAAAAGATTATGTTGTAGATTAACAAACATAGAATTCTTGTGGACTCACTATCCCGCTCTTCCCCTGACACTCCTTTTGTTCCAGTGACCCCTGACTCCCACTCTCTTCTTTTTGATAACTGGTGGTTTTTAAAAGCTGACCCAGCCATGACTGGCTGCTCTCCTGGAGCTAAAGTCTCCTATATGCTGACATTACCAGACCACCGATATATCATACAATAGAAGAAATAGTAGAAGTTGTCTTATTTTATTTGACTTTTTTTTCTCCTTTCTCCGTAGTGTATCAGTGCTGATCTTCAACACCACCTCACACTGTTTTGTCCTTGTCAAGCAGTTCCGTCCAGGTAAGTTTTCACTATACAAATCATGAGATCAATTGTACTGTGGAATCCACTTATTTCATTTTCTTCTTGTCACCAAGCTAGATTGTTGTATGTGTATGTATCTGTGGGCATGTTCACTAAAAAAGCAGCACATTACAATCCCTGTTTATTCTACTGGATCTTAGTAACAATGCAGACTCATAAATGGGCTGCTAGAGGCCCTGTTACAAAGCAGCCTAACCTCCTTTGTTAGAAGTCACCAGGGACTGTTCCACACTGCAGTGTGCTAAATTCAAGGAAGTCTGGGCATTGATAAATTTATTTCCTCTTCTCTTTCTCATTGCTGTCAGAACAAAAACACAATTCTTTATCTGAAAGAAATCAAAGTTTGTCTGCAACCTAGATTGTGTGTTTTTAAACAGGGAGTGTACCATATATTGGGCAGCTTATTTGTGGCGAACAATAATGTTTAGAACTACTGTATGTTTGTGGTACAGAGTCAGTAAAAATTCAATACATCCAGTGTTTCACCCAGGAAATAAATTAGCATAGGTGGCAAGTGCTTCAATTCATAATTTATTCTGATTGAGCAGAAGCACTCTTTATTTCAGGCAAGACGCCTCCACTATAAACCACCACCTTCATACTTTATTGATTTCTTGATCTTGATGGTTGTATCTGAATATTTAAGTGCTTAACATTTGAATTTCCCAGTTGATATTTACAATTAAAGTAACAGCGTTAAAGTCACCTGTACAGGACGCTTTAAAGTATTAACATGCATCCTGTCGGGTTACAACTACTTTCATTATTGATTCATTTTCTCAATAACTTTTCCATTTAAGAGATTAATTGTAGTCTGTAAAATATGAGAAAATAGCAACAACAAAAAATTTCCCATAGACCACAGTTCGTCATCTTTCAATACTGTTACCTTTTTTTTTATCTGACCAACAGTCCAAAACTCTGAATTATTGCATTTACAAGAATATACATCAAAGAAAAGCAGTAAAATCCTGAAAGTTGAGAAGTTGAAATCAGAGGATGTTTGGCATTTTTTGAAAAGTTTTTTGAAAGATTCATTCTCTCAACTTCCTAATTGATGAATGGCTCAGTTGTTTTGCCACTAGTGTGCAGTATAAAATGTGAAAGAACAAACATGATTAAAATTGCCAAAATAGATGTTACATGCTTTCTACATTTAAGTTGTTTCCATTGATGTGCTTGACTGATTGCAGACAGTTGCTGTACAATCAAGTAATTAATCAGAACAGGTATTAAATAATGTATTGTAGATGTCTGCATCTATATTGACCTTTACATTTACAGTGTGAAAGATGAATGCCAATGTAGGAAGCTAGATACGTGGTTGTAATTAATTGGATGGAAAATATCTGTATAAATGTATCTATATTAGCCAAAATGAGATATCTGCAAAACTTATATATTCTCCACCATTAATATTGATTTATTCAAAAATGTTTTGACACTCTTTTAAAAACAGTCTCTGTTCTACCTCCAGCTGTATACATGAGTGAGTGGGAAAGGTCCAAGACACAGCCGCCCCAGTCTGCTGAAAAAACTGAGGAGGGGGCCGCTGAGGCCACCGCCCCCGAGTCTCAAGAGGGCCAGTCGACCTCAGAGGGGGAGAGCTCTTCTCAGTGGCCCCCAGCATCAGCGGGGGTCACCTACGAGCTCTGCGCTGGGCTGGTGGACAAACCCGACCTCTCCCTGGAGGAGATTGCTCGGCAGGAGGTGCTGGAGGAGTGTGGCTACGACGTGCCTGCCTCTAAATTGAAGAGGATTACTTCTTACAGGTCAGCTGGTTGCACAATTGTGTGCACTGAACCTGTAGATAAAATCTTAGATGCTGTTTAAGTTAAGAAATACTGAACATCCTTCATCTCTGTTCACTCAGAAATAACATTCATTTGCAGCTTTGTTTCGTTAGTTTGACTTAATTTTCTAAAATTCAATTCCAGGTAGCATTAAAAAGTGATACCCCATCAAAAAACATTTATGCATCAACCACTCAAAACCCTGTAGGCCTTAAAGGATGGAAAGAAGCTCATCATGGAACAATGTTCTGAAATTTACCAGCTTTCATGGTGAAAAAATAATCTAAATGTCTACTGATACTTATCAAGCCACTTCTGCAGCTTAACCCACTTCTCCATTGTCGACCATAATATTCAGAATGTTGGCTGGTTCTAGTATCGCTTTAAATTTAGCTCTCTGGAAGTCCATATATTCTGGTGTACCCAAAACGAAAGCATTCATTCATTCATCACAAATTCAGTTTAAAAATGACCTTGGTGGATAAACACCTATATTCAAAAATGGAACCTAAAGTTGGTGACAGACGGAACTTTAGAGAAAGTTCCACAATGAAGAGAAACTACAAGAGCTGAGGTTATGTGAGCTGGAGAGAAGCATCTATCTTTGTCAACATATTATTAGCTCACTATAACTTGACACAGAAGTTGAGAGTTTCAGATCCCACATTAAACAGCAGCACCTGGACAGCTGTGACGGAATGCTCTCATAAGAGTGCTTTTGATTTGACTTGAACACCTCCTCCAGTTTTGTTGGTGTTGTCTATGACCATTGTTATGTGTGGGCTGCCTCCATTAGATACATCGGTATCATCTTAACCCTCATGACCCCTATGAGGGTGTATTTGGCAGGTGAACACTGTGTGGTGAAGTGCTGTGCTAATAGTAGGCAACCCAAGGTCAGTTTGGTTTGAATGGTAAAGGAGTTCCTCAAAAATGCTGTTGTGCATGCACTAAATGTTGCTTATTACCAGTATTCAAAGACTGAGCTTTACGGCTTTCATACAGTATATGCCTGTGCGAAGTGTACGATTTTACATGTCAAAATCAGTTTAATAAACGTAGGCTTTGAGACTACAAATTTGTAACAGAAAGCCTTTGCTCCAAACCGGGTGCAAAGAATCTGAAAAAAAACCCCCAGTGTTAACAGGCAGGTGAGATCTAAAGACACTATTCAAGTTGGGTTCTGGCTGTAGAATAACAGGGTTTTAGGAGCTTGACCCATAAAACAGACTAACTGTCACGATATTTTGGTGCCTTCTGTACTAATGTTTATTATCAGTCTCTTGCAAGTATCCTGTTATGGAAGTAACAACTGGAAACACTGATACATTTGGCACTGATACATAAGGTATTGTTTTAGCCTCCGTACTGAGATTCAGTTATCATATTTGACTGTGTACTTTCAAACAATACTCAGCTCTGGGCAAAATAGAATATATTAGAATAATTATAATAGAATAATTGCAAATATAGATACAAACTTATTGTGTCTGTCCTATATCCCCCCCACCCCCCCTACAGGTCAGGCGTAGGTGTAACAGGTGCCAAGCAGACCATGTTTTACGCCGAGGTGTCCGACGACAACTGTGTGAGCACAGGAGGAGGTGAGCCACGGGAGGGAGAGCTTATCGAGGTGGTCAAAGTCCCGCTGCACGAGGCCATGACGTTTGCCTACGACGAGCGCATACCCAAAACCATGGGCGTCATATTTAGTTTCATCTGGTTCCATAATAACATGTCTCCCAAGTACAAGATCTCCACCAACGTGTAACTAGTTTTAACCCACCCTCTTTATCCTGTTTATTCCAAATTGAATCAAACACTCGCCCAGCACATCCACTCTTCCCCACATGGCTCTTCATCCTGTATTGCCTTTTTGCTTTTTGGTACATGATGAAAGGTGGGCCCTTGTCTCGTTGCCAGCAGGTATCTTTTAAGTTTAATCCTGTTTAACTTTTGAATTATGTGGTCTTAATATGTTTCCTATAAAACAAATTTGCCATAGCTGGTTGTCACTGGCACTTTGGTCTCTTCTTGGATTTTTTTTTTTTTTTTCATTTATTGTGCCATCTCTTATAAATAGCTGCATATCACTGATTTCATTTACCTGCCATTGGTCAAAGGAATACCCCACTGCTTTTATTGAAGGCTCTTGAATGTTACCTGCATTTTTAAAAGCAAAAGAATATTTTAAACACATTGGGCTGGTTGAGATAAAGTCATTTAGTTCCTACAAAACCCAGTATTTATTGCAAACTCTGTTTTTAAGGCACAAAGCCAACCAGATTAGCCTCAGTTCGCTATCATTTTAGCATGCTAATATTTGCATTGAAGTTCATGCAAACATTTCTACTTACTTGACAAAGTGTGTCAGATGATCTTTTGCATGTCACACTGCACAATATGTACTATAGTCTTTTTCTACTGATCATCATGTCAACAATTAAATATAAAGAGATATGTAAAAAACAACCAAAACAAAACAGTGGAGTATTCCTTTAAGCCATGATCCAGTAATGCAAAAACTATGCTAGTCAATGGTGGGGCCTTGCAACGATCGAGGTGTTAGATGTGTTTTAACCACCACTTGTTCAAGCATGCCTCAATTAATTTCTCTGACCCACAGCCTTTAAGCAATACTTAACCATAGTACCCCGGGCTAAACAATCACTCAGTGTCACTGAAATCATCTCTCACTCTGTTAGAAAGTCTTCATAAAGTTCAGCCAGTCTACATCCGAGCAGACTTTTCATTCAACAATCAAACGTTAGTTATTACTTCACAGAAAAAAACTTACCGCTGCACTGAGGGCCTAATCTTAGTTTTAAGTGTGTCGTTGTTCTCGAGCACAATGTTGCAGTGGGTTTGAAATCCATTAAAAGGCCTAAATCCTATACAACGTTCATTTGATACCCGCCATATTATGGTTACATTGCAAACACATCCATGCAGGTTTTAGGAGTATATTCAAAAGGACCATCAAAAGGATTTCCTTTTTTCGAGGCTCTGTGTAGTAAATCTTGGATCATTAACACACAAACCTAATCTCACAAAGTGAATCTCGACAGCGATTTACCAAAACCTCAGGTCCAAATATTCAAACTGTTGGTCATAATAAGGGTGGATCTCTGGATGTGATGACAACCAGCATTTTACTGTATTATTATATTTCAAAATCACTTGCAGCTTAAAGTCAACAAATTTCTTACTATTCTTACTATATGTTATTGTTGTTTTTTTTCATTCAAAAAGGGCTGGTACTTCATTTATTAATAAATATGTGAAAAGGAAGAAATTCCCCCCCACCTTATGGTTTTGTTAAAAAATATGCAAGATCTAAATCAAAGAAAGTACTGTTCTTAGAAAATAACCACTCACTTAAAACAGACAACTCATTTTACATGAACTGCAGCCGCAGTGACTGCACGCATGACTTGAGATTTCAACTCCTCTTGATGCACCTGCATAATTTTAAAGATGGAAAATATATGTGATAAAGAATAGTGAGTGGAATTTAATGATTAAGTTGTTTTAAAAAAAAAAAAAAAAGAAGAAGACCTGCTAAGGTAACTTGGTGGTTTGTTGACGATAAAATAAAATGAAAAAAAAAAGCTGTATGGTAGAGTTATTATTTGTAAGAGTTTTTAAGTGCAATGTTAATAACACCTTGAACATATTGAGATGTTATAATCCATTTGTCTGCACACAAAAAACAAAAATGCCGGGTGAATACGATCATCAGTCCAACATTAATTTTTCTTCTTAGAGGCTTTTTGACCCAGACAATCAAATGTCAACACTTGTCTTATCTTCCACCTAAAACCTTGTTTGTTTGTTTTTTGGTTTATTTACTTTCATTGCTTCTTCAGGTTTATGTCCGACTGAATCTCACAGCAGTTCTCTTAGAAGAGGACTGAGCATCATTTTCAGGCATCTCAATGCAGTATCTGGTGCCACTTGAGCTCTAAATGCATCGTTCTTATCGGCAAAGACAAAGTCAAGAGCATTTGAAACGACCAAACTAAATAAAGTTTGATTTCACACACTGAGTCAAATATTTGGGGAGTAATTTCCATCCAGACTGTGTAGGAATATATGCAGAAACTTAAAGCCATATTCATCTCTCTCTACTGTATGCCCAGTCACTGAGCGTCTTTGCCCTTCTGTTCATCAAAGATCATTCCTTGATGTAGGATTGTATAGTTTGCTGGAACTGCTTGAATCATTTTTATTGTGTATATGAGATGACTCTCATTGGCTAAACTGATGCATCTCATCTCAAAGGAGCAACCAAATCAGATTTTCTTTGTGTTCTTGGTATCAATTCTGAATTTGGATTCAAAATTCCAAATGCAGACGAACTACAGGATGTGTTTACTTTTACAAGTTCAATATCGGCACACTTTGAAAAAAAAATGTGGAAGGCACTTTTGGAAAACCATGAAATGAACACTGGACTTTGTGTTTGTCCCATGAGGCCTGCAGAGTAAATCAGCAACACTAACAGGGCTTTTAATCAATATTTCTTCAGCCACACTTCAAATCATGATAACCAGCATTCTTACAATGTTGTTTTTTGTTTTTTTACCTTTAGAAAGTTACATATTTGGCACCTTATCAGATCAGTGGCCTCATTCCCTCTGTATTTTCTCCACCTTCTTCCATGTGACAATCTTTTCTTTTGATTTGAATAAAGTCCAGGTGGATCTCAACACTCACTTGAGTTAAAGGAGAATCTCACAGAAAGATTCCCAATGGTGCTCACAGTTTTCCATTGTCTTGTTCTTGTCTTGTTCTTCTATGAGATGAGCCCATCATGTGAAATAAGGAAACTGGTCTCTTTTTTTGTCTCGGAATGACTCGTTAGAAAATGATCTGTATCCCACATTTTAAAGGGGTTAGCCATAATCATTAATCAGTTGATTAAAAAAAAAATCCTGTGTATTTAAAACAAATCTCAGTTTGCTGAAATGAGGCCTGTTGCTTTTGATTTGGCTTGAAATAAAATGTGACAAACAAAGCCATTTTAACTCTAAAGGCCAGTCTGTAACTTTATGTGCCTGTCAAATGTGATCTGCCATGTGACTTGTCTTTTGGCCAAAACCATTTTTCTTTTTGGGCTTTCCTTTGACTTTTTCGTAGGCTTGTCACTGTGGGCAGAATCAGCCAGCAAGCCAACACCTGTACATATTTCTTCCCTCCAACTTTTATCATTTCGATTGCATATAGCCTACTGAAAAGGGTGTACAGTTGCTTTAATGATTGGCACATTGAAAACAAAAGTGACATTTACAATAAGATAGCAGCTGCAAGTGAGAGGGATCAACTCTGAACATCTACCAGTGTTGTAATTTCAGTTCAACTGTTACAGAGAATTTGGTTGCCAAAAGAAACACAAGCACTTCAGGTTCAGCTGGTTCAGCCAGCCTCTGTATAGGCAGTGAATTATATGATGGAAATTTAGATTTATGTGAGGCCTGTATTTTTCTGTTTGAGTAGCCTGTGAGTCAAAGCTCACAAGCTGATCTGCTGTCAGACCTACAATCTTATTTTATATTCAACCCTTTTTTTTATTAATTTCACTATTCAGGTGTAACTGTGTTTTTTTTAATAATCTTGTTTAAATCTTATGTGTGTTTTTCTGCATTTAATGCTGAAGTTTGAGTTTAAAGACAAACTTTGCACTTGCATAGTGTTATTTTATTCTGAAGGAAGCCATGTAAAAATCAGGAAGACTGGTGATAGGCAGTGTTTTTGGAGGACTTAAAGGAAAAGTTCATCATTTTAGAAAATTGTTTTGTTTTTTGTTGTTTTTTTGCCAAGATGTAGCTGAGAAATTTGACACCTCTCATGTCTGTAGGATAAATATAATGCTACAGCCAGCAGCTGGTTAACTTAGCTTAGTGTAAAGACTAACTGGCGGGAAGGGGTAACAAAATCTACCTACCAGCACCTTTAAAGTTCACTAATGAACAAGTTGCATGTTGTTTGTTTTAATCTGTACAAAAACTGTAAATTCAGATTCATTTTTACAGGGGTTTTATACCAGACTATTTCTTGGCCAGGACCAGTAACTTTGGTTTTGGTGTAGATTGAATCTACTTAAGATACTTAATTAGTGAGGTTTAGCTGTTATGTTTGGGTAGCGGGTTAATTTTGTGTCCAGTCTCTGTGCTAAGCTAAGCTAACTGGCTGCTGTCTGAAGATTCATATTGACTGTAAATCTGTGAGTGGTATCAATCATCTAACTCTTGGCATGAAAAAAAAAAAAAGTGTGTTTCACAAAATGTTGAACTATTCTTTGAAGACTCCCACTGCGACGAGCCTAAAGTATATACACTTTTGACAGTCCTAGTGAGGTTGCAGACTGTGCCACTGGTAAGCCATATGCTACTCCTATTAAATCTAACAAAATATTTGAGGTAAGTAAATGGTTGTATAATTCACTCTTGCCTATGCAGGATATTAACCATTAGCCCAGCATTGGACATTTCTACCTCCATCACTCAGGCACATAATGAAAGTATTCTGTGTCCGTTTGCTTGCTTCAAAGATGCTGGATATCAGATTCTCAGCAACATGTCAAAATTGTCAAAACTCAGTTCTCTGTGACAGAATACTTTATTCATTGGTACCAGACTTTTATAGATGTACCCCCATGGCTATGCTGTAGTTGCTTCTTCATCTGTGATTGTTTTTTGTTTTTGTTTTTCTGTTTGTGGTTTGTGTACCGTTTGATGATTTCTGACTGTGTTTTCGATTACCATGAGCAACAGTTTATAAGGAACATGTTTTTAAAGGTGCTATGTGTAGTATTCTCTAATTAAAGCTGTATTACTGTTAAATTATAACTTGGACCATGGATGTGACAGTTCATTACCTCTGGTGATCTATTCAATATTCATTTGTTTCATTAAACGTTCAGCGATTCTTGATTTTGTCATGAGTCCTGAAAAATGGACTTTTGATTTTGGATGAAGATGGTCACTTTTGCTTCTTTATTGGCAAACTGGTTGCTGAATTTTCAGACGCAAAAGGGGGAAGATAATCAGAATTGCTGCTATTAAGAAGTTCACAGTGGCTGTAATGTGTAGCACATATTTTATTAGTGTTTATTTAGGTAGTGTAATATTAAGTGAAAATCCTACACATAATACCTTTAAGTGAAAGAAGTATTGGTAAAGACAAAGAAATTTGTCTAATTGTGATTTTTTTTCTAGTGTCTTACACTGAATTTGTGTTTTTAGGAAATATTTTCTGGGGGAAAAAAGTACAAACTCGGAACATTGCAGTTTTACGAATTGATCATATATTTTATGCTTTATTAAAAGTGCATACTCATTGTGGGCAGTGTTTTCAGTAATGTTAAAATTTTTGTTAATTTATTACCTACATGTTAAAATATTTAACTTTTAAAACATGACACTTGGTACAAACATACAGTATATATTTAAATATGATACTTTGCATGTACACTAACTGTGTTGGATTAAACTGCATTAAGTTGAAATAAAATGGGTTTGATGCCCAAAATCTCATTTTTTTGTACTCTAATTATTTACTCCCTTTCAAGCTTATTTTTAAGATGAGGGTCTACTTTAAGTCCCCAATTTAGCATTTATAAGGAGTATATAAACATTTAATAACTGTGTTTTACACTATGTAGTTGTATGATGTATTTGTCAAAAACTCACCAGCTTCTCTTCTGGGTGGTTCTAAAACTAGCTAGTGTCGTACTGCTGTACGCTGTATAAGTTGTACATTTACAAGAATATTAGTGGCTGTTTCCTTTAGTAAACTGTCTTTTTAAGGTTTAAGATTTGAGGCTTTACCCTTACAATCACTTAGCAATATCTTCAAATATAAGTCTAGATTATGTTTTTGTACATTTTTCTTCACTTCTGAGCTTTAAGAGTTAAACATTTTGGGAAATACTCATTCACTTTCTGAGAGTGTCAGATACATTGTAAAAACAGAGAGGCAATTAGCTTAGCTTAGCATAAACGCTGGAAGCAGATGGAAACCGCTAGCCTGGCTCTGTCCAAAATTCAAAAATACACTACGACCCCTAAAGCTCACTAATTAACACAATGTATCATGTCTGGTTAATCTGTATTACAGAAATGTAAAAATCTATGGTTTTAGAAGGATTTCCTTGCTGTGATGTTCCTGTCCTGACACCCAGTACTTCCGTGCAGCGTCTTTGCAGGACTACTAGCAACCTAAAGCTGCCTTCACATAATAAGTTTTCTCTTTGCTCACTGCGAGGTAGAGCACAGAGGATAGTGCAGTGTACATCATCATTTCATCCATTCTTGCATCATTCTGCAAAAATACATCAGAATTTCTATGTAACAAAATGATGGGATTTACTCTTGCTAAGCTAGCATGTTCTGGTCACTGACCGTTTATATAGCTATGCTTGTGATATTATATGGTCACTGTCTGTCTGGCATGTGCAGTAAACAGCTAAGCTAACTTTAGCATTGGCTTTAGCTAAGTTCATAAACTACATGCCTACCTATTCAAATTTTGGTAGCCCCATGTGGCATTTCGCCATGTGTTAAGTATTCTGGTGACAGAGTCTGAGTTTTTCTTCCATCTCTCCACCTCCCCTGCTTGTGTGTATCACTTGTAGCTACGCCACACACAGCTGTTTTCTTGTATGTTGCGCTTTGAAAGGTTAGCAAAGTTGAAATTATTTGAACTTTGAAGGCATCACTCGGTGGGTAGCTAGGCTAATCACCTCCTGGCTCTAGCTCCATACTTATTACACAAAATTGAGAGTAGTATTGACTGCAGGAGAGTGAAGAGGTTAAGCAGGTGGTGGGAAACTGCACCCTCGTAGCTATATTGCTAATTACACAACAAAAACCTCTGGATTGGTGGGAAATGGAGTGATGATGCTAATCTTAGATATATCCTTTAGTACGACAGAAGATAAAACTTATTCTTACAGAGACTGTGTATGAACAACTATTCTGTCAATACATACCCCCCACCACCACCCATCCATTTGTAAAAGGGTGGTGGGGATGTGTGGATGGATGGATATTCAAATTGCGTCCTGGTTGCTTTCATGTTGAAACTGGACACATGGGATGTCTCTGTTCTCCAGAGACCATCTGGAAGTGTGTGTGTGTGTGTGTGTGTGTGTGTGTGTGTGTGTGTGTGTGTGTGTGTGTGTGTGTGTGTTTGTGTGTGTGT
>JBBPCS010004100.1:0-11630 GCA_037974645.1 Hollardia meadi
CACACACACACACACACACACACACACACACACACACACACACACACACACACACACACACACACACTTCCTCTGTGCTTTAACCCACTCTAAGTATTTCAGAGTATGATTGCAGTGGGACAGTTCAGTCGTAAGTGTATAATACCTACATTTCCTTGTATTTATGAAAATTTTACTGCACTAGTTACATCCTTTTATCTCTGAAAAAAACCCTTCTTTAGCCTTTGTAGGATAAAATATATCATAATAGCTCCCCCACATCCATGTCTGTCACTTTGTTCACACACTTGATAAAAAGATTTTTTACACCTTTAGTCTAAAGGTGTAAACTTAAACTCGGTCCGAGTTATTCGAGCACAGGAGAGTGGTTATCTTGTAACACACTCAAACCAGTGCAAAAAATGTTCTGCCGATTCCATTTTTTGAGAGAAAGCTTTTCAGAAATCTTTACTTGTAACATTTCCCACTGTGGAATATCCATCCTGAAACTATCCGCAATATCTGGATTGTTATTAAGGCATGGAAAAAACTGGAAAACTTGGAAAAACAGGATAGCTACAACTGCGCAGAGTTAAATCACTTCAACCACGAACAGCACACAATCAACCAACACTCCCTTGAGAAGCAATTGGTTTGACCACAAACCTAAAAAATGTTGTAAACATGTAAACCATTTTAATCAAATGTACCACACCAAACACCCATGTATCATGACAGTCATGCAAGGGACTTCACCTCAAAAATAAATATTAACTCTCACTGCAAGTCTAATACATTTTCTACTTGAGGGCTCACATGTTCAACTAAATAAAGCAAGCTTCAAGCTCCTGGCAGAAGCCTCAGTGAAGGTAATGATACACTTTTGAGAATGCGTTGCCATAAATCTGAAATTAAATCAGCTTTTTCCTAATTCCTGAAAGAATATTGAAGATAAATGCTTCTCATCCTACATCAGAAATTCCCTTTCTCAAGTGTCTCCTCTCTGCTCCCACTCTCTCATTGCCATCTCGCCCCGCAGGCTTTCAGCCGAATGGTGCTTCATGTTTTGGACTACAGGTCCGAGGGAGCGTGATTTTGCATTCAAGCCCTGTAAACAATGTGATACGGTGTGTTTTTGTGTGTGTGTGTGTGTGTGTGTGTGTGCACGGTGAGCCACTCTGCTTTCAGTGAGAAAAAGGAGAGTGAGAGAGAAGGGGGCTTTAACATGCAAATCCCTCCTGCTGCTTTATCTGCCTCCTCTCATATCGTCCATAGCAACACGGATATGGGCCGTAATGAGGACCCACGGGTTAACAGCACTGAGCTGTCTCAATAGGTGTAGTTGACACGTACTTCATGTGCACACACAGACACACGCACTAACAGCAGCGTGTTATCAGAGAGACATCAAGGAGGTGTATGTGCTAGCTTAGATCCATAAACAGACGGCAGCAGGACACAGCGATTCAGTTGATAAGCCTCGTTGGACTGTTGGCAGCCTGAGACGTTACACACACACACACACACAAGCTCTCTCCCTCTTTTATTTGACACTGCCGGGCTGATTTCGATTTATGAGAGTATTAGCGCCATTACCCGAACACATGTCAAGGCGCTGCTTTACTAAGGAGGTGGAGGGTCACGTTTGACTGCACCTACACGTACGCACGCACGCATGCACACACACACACACACAGTGCAGCAGTTAGGGAAAGAGAGAGGCTGAATGGTGTTTTTATTGGGATCAATTGCAGCTGGGTTTTAAAAAGACCAACAATATGCCAGAAAACGAGGCTCTTTACAACTGTAACAGCTATTTGTGTGTGTAGTTGCAGTCTGGCATTGACTACTTTTAACACAAGAACAAACACTGTTGGGGGAATGTACTATACAAGTCTAAATTAGTCTAAGAAGGAAGCAGGCCCAGGGTTGCATTTCACTGGTGTGAGAAATGCTCATGTATGTTTGATCCACATCATTTGATGTGTCCAAAAATATAAAAACAAAATATAAAGGACTTATTTACATATTACTACTAATCAGCAAGATTGTATATAGTAATTTGCTTTTGTGACATCTTTTCGAAGAAGAAATTTTGCTGTTCTGTTTTCACTCTGGATTTTGTCAGTGTCGAAAAAATGTACAGTTCTTCAGTTATCAAAGGTTATATACATTAATTAAGATAGGTGTGATGTGAATGTTCCAGACCACGGCAAAAGGCTAATTTTTATCTGCAGTGCCAGGGCTGGTTGATTAAAAGAAGAAAGAAACAGAGTTTAGACAAGCCAAGACAAATATCAGATAGAAGAGTTCCTCCACAGAAAGAAAATATGCACAAGTTAGAAAAGATATTAAAATACTCAGACAGTAAGTCACAGTTTTGACTGTTTAACTCAAATCTACAGAATGACAATTCTGAGATAATCAGATTAGTTCATAAGTTTGACTAGGTAGATCTCAGAATGCTGACTTATCTCACAGTCTTTTGAATTAATATATAATATTTTTCAATTAGAATAAATACTTTATGTTTTTGTCATTCCAGACATTTCATGCCTTTTTTTTTCCAGGTGGAAATGTGCTTCTATATAAACAAGATCAAGGCACACACACTGCGCTGAAAATGAAAAGCCATTAGTGAACACAGTCAAAGCAAAGATAACAGTCAGGCCTTTAGAACAACAGCCGAGACTAAAAATCACAAAGGACTAGAGAAATATAGCTGCATAAGCAAACACTACAAGGGAATAACACACATAAGACAAGGCAACACATATATCACATACCCAGACTTCAAATAGACTTGATGCACATCAAACAACAGAAGAGAATAAAAGGGAATTATTATTTATAAACATCGTGTTGCTATTTCTCCAGTAACTAAAATTCAAAACCTTCTACAGGCTCTTTATTCTGTTTAGAATGTGTTTCAGCGACGTGATGCTTGGAACGAAAAGGCTGATCAACTTTTCCTTAAAGCTATGAAATGGTCACCTCTATCGTCAGCTCCAGAGTGCCTGCTTCTAGTGTTTTCACAAAGTTTATTAGAAACGAAAATACAATTTGTTAGAGATCCTCTCCAGACATAATTTTTTGAATAATCTCTGATTATTGAGTTTTTATATTTTTTAGTTTTTCCACAAAACAGGTTGTTAAATTGCCATTTTACAAATTCTTAAAATGACATCATTATTCACTGAAAGAAATCCACTATCTATGAATATGAAAAGATTTCTCATTTCAAAAGTTTTAATTCTTGACGCACGATGTCTCTATTTCACTGAAAATTGAATTATTTTATAGGTTTAGAGGTTCTTGTTTAAGGTGTATGTTGGACCATTGTGAGATTTAAGGTGAGCACAGAGGAACTTTCCCCTTTTAGCAAATATATGTGAAAACATCCTTTTTGTGTCAAACATTCAAGCCAAGCAACAATAAGCAAAACTATACTTTCGATGTAAACTTTGTTTTTGGCTGTTGTTGTTGGTGGCATCATTTCCTATGTGTCATTTTTCCTGGAAACCTCACTTGTGTTTAAACCTGCAAACCTTGCAGCTCTGACCACAAACATGCCTTCTGATGCCGCTGCCTCCATTCAGACATTGAAACGTCAAACATCCAGAGGATGACAGGCACACACTAGATACACACACCCTCAGACACGTGCATGCTAAAACAACAGTGTGGAAGCTAGTGACCACCATGCTGGTAATAATGAGGGTGCAGAGTGGCGCCTCGGGCCGTCCCTCCAGGCTTGATGGGGGACCAGGTCTGGCTGTAGCTCCCTTGGTGCGTGGGGATGCATCACTGGAATCATTTAATTCATACCGTAAACGTGACAGGGTTAATGAGTGGCAAAGAGAGCCTGGGGACCAAAGGGGGCTGGGTGGGGGGTGGAATGCCTCTGTGTGTATGTGTGGATGGATGGGTTGGCAGTGTGCGTGTGTGTGTGTGGGTTGGTGGGTAATATTTGCGTGTGTGTTTGTGGTAGGAATGGTACGAACATGATAGGCTGAGGCCAGGGTGCTGTACCCTGCAGTTGTAACTAATGCTCTTTCATTCTGGATTCAACAGCTTAGAGAGAAACTCCTGGAAAATGGCCGAATGGCAGCATTAGTGGTACATTTGGGAGTGTGTGTGAAAGGTGTGCGTGTGTGTGTGTGTGTAGAGAGAGGTAGAAAGAGACAGAGGTGGTTCAGGAGTATCAGGTTTTAAGGGGGAGACAGATGGCAAAGGCTGGAAGTAGTTTTCTTTTTTTTGATCATCATTGATTTTAATCACCAACAGAATCCAGATACATACACACACAATTATCAAAACACACTTTTGTACAGGACTGTAAAATATGTATCAGAGGCATAAAATGCATAATTTAGTTAAAAATAGACACTAAAAACAGACACCCTACTATTTCATTTATTTGTTAATTTTCATTTATTTACAAGTTTCATTTTCACTAAAATTCATTACACTTACACTGAATTAATCCTATCTACTGAAATTATAGTTTACATGCTATGATACAGTTTAACCTGTAGATGGTGCTCTACACTTGCATTGGCTTGGGGTCCGTCATTCTGGTTTGGGTTAAGAGTAAGGAAGCCGAGAGATTGCCAGAACATTTTACAAGCTAAGGTGTGTGACTTCTTTGTCATTGTTCTCAGCCATCCTCAGGTTCCAATCCTGAGACCGGTAACATATGCTAAACAATGTGACATATCGTACTATGTATTCTGGCAAAATAAATAACACTAAATTCATGGTAACTTGATGCCCCCTGATGTCTTCATTCATATCAGTCTCTATTGTCAACAAAGCAACTGAAACAACATCATGTCTCTGTCACAACTCATGCTATAACCTGGAATTAAATACACATTTTAACAAGAGATGAGTATGCTAGATAAATAGAGCAGGTATTAACATTAACTTAATAGGTGTGGGAATCTTCAATTAATCACATGGTTTGATTCTGATTCATGGTGTCACAATTCTATTCAAAATTGGTTCTCAATTCAAAACTCCTGTCTTCTCCACTGAGCTGCAATTTAGCATAACTGACAGTTAAGCTAACTGGTCTTGATGAGGGTCGTTGTCTGAACAGGAAAAAGGTAGGCCTGTGTGTGTTCTTGAGTAAAGGAGGACAAAGGGAAAGAGTGTATTGTCATTAATGTGATGTCTCCAGCAGTGGAGAACAGCCTCTCTCATGCAACACTGGTACAGTACAGGGCTTTCATCAGAAGACTAGTTATTTGCTTCACCCCACCAGAGCTGGTTGAAGTTTGGTAAAGTGCTGCAGCGTGTGTTGGTCAGCCAGTGCTCAGCTCTGCTAACAGACTGTGTTTACAGCATGTCTGTGTTTTCTGAGGAGATTTAAAGTAGGATATAATTCAGAAAATGATCTCCCACTTTACATCCCTCCAGCCGGCTACATTGCCATTCTTTTTAAACACAGATAATCGGTTTCACTCTGTGCATACTGAGTTTTGCCAAGTGACAGTGTTGGTTGTGTAGGGTTTGTAAGCACTGACTACTGAAAAAATGGCTACTGGGTAAAAGGATCGAGAGCAGAAAAGGGAACTGCATAGCTAATGTTTCCATGTCAGCCCCACCAGGGTTTTCCACAATTGAGAATACTTGGTTGAATTTATTATTAATCTGATCCAAACTGCTACTGCTCCAACTGAAAGTGGTAACTGACAAAATGCTGTATAAAAGGCTCTTAAAGCCAGCTCACATTAGCTTACTGTGAACTCATATTAGTCTCTCATACTGTACCCAGATTCAGCCTTCTGTTAGTCCCTATGTCCACATTTTTCCCTCATGAGGACAATAAACTTTGATGATGTAAAGCTCACACCCTTTTGTTACCACATTACATCCACATTATGGTCCATATGTTGGTTGAATAGTGACAAGTTCCTTTTTGCCTTTCTCTTAGCATCATTAAAATATATGAAAGCAACCCCGCTCTAAGGTTAAAACAATGCAATCACACACAAAAAAATCACATATTGAGCAGATTGGCGTTAGTTCAGGCAGGCCACAGATGTCAAGCTCAGCCCGCAATTCCAGCTAATTCAGCTGACCTCAAAGCCAGCCCACATCAGCCTGCTCTGTTCTCTACCCCAGGAGGTATTTCCTGCTGAGCTCCTGGAACAGAGTCATACCACCAAATATAACTTACTGCAAATGGTAGGCCTAATCTAAGTTTCTTTGAATATAGTAGTCCTGACTGAAATGCACAGGTTGATATGGGTTTATATAATATAGTTTCCTCAAAAACAAGAGAAATCAAACTGTTAGAGCGGATCTTCAAAGCACAAATTGTGCTTTGGTTTTTGAATGCTCAAGTCTTCGCTTTGTTCTTTATATGAACACAAGTTTGCATGCTCACATTCTCATTTTTTATATAAAATAACATTGATAATGCTAAGAACGGTATCACAGTACAACATCATGTTATGACTTCTGGTGTCTTTTCGATGTGCCAGCATCTTCTCTCCTTGAAAAAACTGGTGGCTTTGGGCTCCATTTTTCTGTGTGAGCTACCAGCTGTAAGTGTTTGCCAATGACTCTGGATTTGTGTAAATGAGCTTACATTCCATGGGCGCAGACAGGAGAAGATTTGACAATATGTTGAAGGCATTTTTGTATGTGGCCAAGAGGAGACAGTGTTTGAAGCACAAGTCAGCAACAATGAAAAAAGGTGACAGCTCAGGAGGTGGGCTAACTGACATTAGTTAACTGTGGTTGTCATAGTTTTCAGGGTTGGAAAGTTGGAAGAGAAAAATTAGAATATAGAACAAAAATTGCATATAAACCACAGCAGGTAAATATTCTGAGAGTTAAATGCATTAATATGGACATTTGAGACATAATAATTAAATATTCAAAATGTTCCAATAATTTATTCACAAAGTGTCTGCAAGGTATAACATTAAATGTTATATGATGCTGTGCTTGAAAATTTGGAGAAACTCCAACAGTGAATCATATGACATTATTGGAGCTATTTCAATTATGTTGTCATTCACTCAATAATATGTACCATGTGGCTCGGAATTCATGAAATAGCTGCTTGTTTGAAGCTTCTTGTCCATCACTCTGAAGTTAGCTGTCAGCTAACATAAGTTAGAAATGGGTCGGCACTGAGATAAGTGGATCATTTTATTAACTTGATTTATCAGGATCACAACGAACTAAGTTTCCAAAAGGCTGCTCACAGAGGCTCGAAGGGGAATCTTTGTTAAAATGTCACCCAAGGAAGCCATAAGAAGGTTCCACATGGTGCTCATACAGCTTATTGTATGTGCCCATTTAGCTGTGTATCATTGATCTACATAGATATATTAATTAATATAGACTTATGTGTGTTGCTTGACACACACCCTAACACAAAATATGAACAATCAAATTATATACATTTAATTAAGACATATAATTAAAAACTTTTTTGGTAGATGTAATTTATTTCAGGTGACTTGGTTCCCCCCCCGAAAAAAAATTCAGTTTTGTTGCTCCAATCCATAAGATCTACTCTTTCTCCCTCATTAAAGCATCTCCAGATATACAAATACTTTTCATTTCATAAGTTTAACTGCTGGATACAATGTCTCCTATTCACTCTCCATTCAAGTCCATTTTCGGTGTATGTGCACTGGAGGCTTCAAGGTTCCACATCACACTTGTGTATACTGAATATTAGACCAGTATTGGCTTTCAAACAATTTGTGATGTCACAAATCATGCTCATAGGTCTGCCTCTTAAAATAAGATTTTCAATGAGGACAGAGAAAATTGACACTTTCAGCAACATGTATCTACCATATATATATATATGTATATACATCATTCCACACAGTGAATCTCAACCATTCAACAGGAGGATCAAGAAGAAAAGCACTTGAATGTCTGCATGATAGCTTCCATGTGTGAAAAGAGGCATTTAAATTTCCTGGCAATTCCCATTTACAGCTGCAGCTGTCATGTAGCACCAGCTGCTTGTGACATTACCCAACACCTTAGGTTGTATCGATAAAATATTAGTGTCTATAAAAAGAGTTGGCTACATAAAACTGTTCTCTCTAATAGCTGTGAACATTTGTTGCACGCCTGATGCTCTTGCCCACTGTAGGAACCTGTTTTGTTAACGCCCCCACCCGCACCTTTGTATGCCTCCAGGGATTTTTTTTTTTTCGGGGTTGTCCATCTGTCAATCTTGTAAATGCAATAATTTAGGAATGCCTGGTGAAAATGTATTTACATCTAGCACAAATGTTTACTTAAACTCAAGGATGAACTGATTAGAATTTGGTTGTCAAAAGCCATAACCCAAGAATTCATACACATAATTATGACAAAATGTCACTCAAATGTTTAACATCTGGCCATTAATCAACGCCATAACTCAGGAACAGAAGAGAACACTAATTGGTGACACTAATCTTGGGTACTCACCCACCTTGAAACTGGGCTGATTGTACTTAAATCACCATATTTGAAAAATAAATAAATAAATAAAGAGTATAGCCAGAGGAAAGCCCAGGTGAGAGGAAGTAAAGCTCACTCACACTCAGCAAATAAAGCTTTACAAAATAAAACAATGGTGATATTCTTGTTGTAGAGAATATCTCCCTTTATCAGAACAGTGACCAATCTTCACATAAAAAGCTTACTTTCCTCTATCCTAACTATCCTTAACATATAACAACATTCCTAGGAACATAACAAAAATAAGAAACAGAACGCTGGAAATACCAATTTATACTCCCCAACATAAGTGTCCACTTAATCCACATATTTTACACAGATGTACACTTTCACAGTCCAGTTCACAATATAGCACAACAACTTACCGCTACTACATACACATGGATTTTATGTTTGCTTGATCAAACCCGAAGACCTTTCAGTACAAAGGCACTGATTATGATGGCTTTATTTAAAAAAAAAAAATTTTTAATCTGTATTTTTACATTCATATTTTTTCATTTTGTTGTGTGAGCTAGAAGCTATGTGACTAATCAGATGAAGCAGCCTCAGTCTCATCAATTAAATCACACAACCTTCCTCCTGAGTGTCACCACCTCCCACTGGCTTGGGCTGATCCTCTAATCAGCTCATTTGAGCTGACTGATCCCTTGTCTATTCGTTTGACCATAGCCTC
Source organism: Hollardia meadi (assembly GCA_037974645.1). Taxonomy (NCBI): domain Eukaryota; kingdom Metazoa; phylum Chordata; class Actinopteri; order Tetraodontiformes; family Triacanthodidae; genus Hollardia; species Hollardia meadi. The sequence goes on from JBBPCS010004100.1 coordinate 9,149, forward strand.
TTTTGCTTAAACAGCAATGCATTCAAGTTTGTCAGTTTATTTTAATTTTTTCTATATAGGAGAGATAGACGTATTGATGCTGTGCATGGAAACGTATCCAGAGAGATATTCCTGTTGATGTAAAACATCATCTTATTGTAGTTCCACTGTGGTCCGTGAGTAACTATTTTAATGAGACAAAAACATACGTATGAGGGCTTTGAAAATGAAAAAAAGAAAAATGAATTGGACATTTTTGTATGACAACCAAAAATGAGTTATTTGTGCATATAATTGTGAATAATGTAAAGTGCATTAAATGTAAAAATTCGCAAATAAGTTGTTTTTGCTTGCATATTGATGCCCAGCATCATTATTTACATAGTTTGTGTAACTTACAAATGTGGATACATTATTTATGAGATTATTAAATCACATATTGCATCCTTAGCCTATCCTTGTATCCTTGTAGGTAACAGTTTTGAAAGGATTAGTTAGTTTAGCTTCCGGTTAGCTTAGCTTACCACAAACTGAAAATAGGGTGAAATAGGGTGCAAAAAGGTGACTAAATCTGCCTACCAGCACCGCTCACTTTAATTGTTTTTATGCATATAATCATGTTAACCGAGTCCAACATTCTCTTCTAGTTTATCTCTGTATTGTACACAATCTAACGTCACTATCATTTCATAATATAAAATGATAATTCTAATAAATGTAAAACTTTCAGATAAGTATTTATAGACAGTCATGCACTTTTGTTTACAGCAGTTCCCCCCCAAATTTCCAGTCTTTATGCTAAGCTAAGCTAATCTCCTGTGGGCTGTCGTCTTATATTTAAGGGACATACGCCTACATGAAAGTGGTATTACTCTTCTGATCTAACTCTCCACTGGAAATCAAAGGTTGGATTTTTTTCCAAAAATGTGAAACTATTCTTTTACTGTTTTTTAATCAATGGCAGCTACTCAGCCTTTCTTCTTGTCTTCTCCTGATGAGCTCCACTTGTACTTCTTAAAGACTGGTGCTTTGCTTAAGGGCACCTTGATGGTCTTATAAGAGCTTTCATGAGAGAGATCAGCAGTTCTCGTCCCACACATGGATTTTCTGTCTTTAGTGTCAGAAGTCAAACCTGCAGTCAGAAGACAGGTTAAACTCTATAGCCTGGAGCTGCTCACATACCACCATTTTCACCTCAAGGGGATACTACCTTAAATGGTTCATAATCACATTTTAAAAGCAGTTGAATTTAAAAAAAAGACAATCCAAAGTCAAATGACATTAAATTAGATTAAATAACATTGCATAACTAAATAAGACGTAGAAAGAATTGTACCGTGACAGGGATTTGGAAATGGTAATTATCTGCAGTTGGATAATAGTACTTTTATTCATTTTAATGATACAGTCCTTCCCTTTACTACCACATTTTCACTGGGTTAGATAAGTTAATTGAAATATAGTGCTGAGGTGATAGCAGCTTTTAGAATGGAAAAATAACTATTCTTACACATTTTTCAATTATGGCAGATTTACAACCAGGTCATGTGAAGGGTGATAAACCGCAGTGATTTTTTTTTTTTTTTACATTTATCAGTAGGCCTCAGATAGGAAATTTAAGATGAATGATTTGTGACAGGTGCATTAATAAATGCGCCTCTTCACATTGGCATCTGTGAGTTTGCATAGATAAACTGTTGATTAAATAACCTTTATTTTAATATCAATGTCTTCAGGCTGATAAATATAGATTTAATCTACTGAGCCAAATATCTTGATCAAGATTTAACCGTCCCTACTTCACATAATTGCGGAGAAATCGAGTATCAACATCACAAAGATCAAGAGTATTGAGGTATATTTTTTACCCAACATAATAAGTAACTGATTCCGTATTTTTATTTTTAACGCTTTTTCTTAATGTCGCCTTCAAATGGAGCCATTAGAATTTTACTTTGATGGAACTCTTTGAATTGTCAACTGGAGCCAGAGCTCCTGCAGAATTTATACAAGATTAGGTTTCAAAGTGGTTTTTAAATTTCTTTTCTTGGAAAGTCTCTCTCTGTGTTTCTTACAGGTCCACGACTGCCAGCCGTTGGCATAGCAAACTGGACAGAAGCAAAGAAAATCTCAAAGGAAAAACGAAACATTAATCCTACATTGACACGTTTCCTTATGTGCTCTCTGACTCTCATATGCAGTGCATGAAATCCTGCCAATCACTCACTATCTGTTTGCCACAGTGGAAAATATTATAAATACTTTTTCTTTTTTTTTAAACACTCACAAGTTGCATCTTCATGATTCAACAAGACATTTTTCTAATGTACATCAACCACTATAAAAGTGGAAAAAAAGTTGGCAATGACAGAAACGTTAAAGAGGTAAATTGGGTTAAAATGTATTCATCTCTAACATCACAAGCAGCCAATAATACTGTGAATCACGAATGATCATGAATCTCTCTCTCTCTCTCTCTCTCTCTCTCTCGCGCGCTCTCTCT
>JBBPCS010004101.1:0-11628 GCA_037974645.1 Hollardia meadi
AAGATAAATCAGCGTGGGCTCTCTGCACCTTTGCTTTCTCTGCTGGGAAAGATGAACCAGTACAGCTCTTCAGGGGGAAAACGGAGGTCAGAATCTCTCTCAAAAGGCCTCAGTGTGTGTGTTTGGTTGTGTGTGTTTTATTTTCTATTCACTCTTTTCTCTTGATATTTTTAGGGACACATTGTGGAACCCAGGGGGCCTCGTGACTTTGGGTGGGATCCCTGTTTCCAGCCAGAGGGATATGACAAAACGTAAGCAAGGACTGTTGGAAATTTCCCGTACACACCACGAGGGGGTGCCAGAGGTCAACACACTTACCGTTCTGTTAAGAAATGAGCTGCAGATTAGTTCATACAACAAAATGCATCAGTGTGCTGATCCATTTCACCTCATGAGGTGCATTAGAGATTATTTATCAGTACTGAGCCAAACATAATCATACTGACTACTCCCCTCTCATCTGCAGCTACGCTGAACTGCCAAAAGAAGTGAAGAATTCTATTTCTCACCGCTACCGGGCACTTGCTGCCATGTCTGAACACTTCTCTCAAACCAGCGACATCTCACCAGAGAGCAAGAAGAAGAAGCAGCAGGAGGAGGATTAAAGAGTCATTTAAGGCCAGATGTCAGGTCCTGAATCTAGAGCAAAGTTTATCCAACCTGATGTTATTGGACTGGATCTGACAATGCAGAGGACACTCCTTATTAATGACACTTTTTATTGTTGGGTCAGAAAACTATCAAAAACAGATTTGTCTACTGTCACAATGTAAAATCTGCAGGGGGAAAGTTGCTGCAGAATATTGGTTTTCCCTTATTTTCAATAAATAGTTATTGCTACTTTTTAAACAGATTCCCTCTTTGTTTTTGTTTTTACTGAAGATATCCCTGTGTTCCTCAATGGTTAGATTGTTCAGCAACCGAGAATGTTAAAAATATCCTCCTGATAATATGGAAAAAATAGCGGAAATTGTTACAAGACTCTTTTCATCGTTCCACAGTGGTTACTTAAAGACAAGCTTTTGAGTTTATGCTTCCAAAGACTGACAAAGGTAGACCTGGAGAAGAGCATAAATTATATATATATATTTATTTTTATTTTTTTAAAAGAGGAGCTCCAGGGTCCTGATGAGAGCAGCAGACCGCTCTGGGCCCAGACTGGAGTTGTTCAGAGAGCAGGGTGTGGGAGGAGAAGGTCTCTGAAGGAGGAAGAAGAAGAGGAGGAGGGTGTGGGGCACAAACACAGCAGTGATAACAGGGGAGTTTGGGTAATAAATGACTCTGGAGCTGGAAGTCTCTGAGCAGGAACTATGCATACATCTATGACTGATCCCTCCCAGATGTACTGGAAATGTCACACATGCACAAATACATGCAGCGTCTGAGCAAGACCAGAAGGCAGTAGAAACAACTAATGTGAAAAGGCTAATGGTATTACTGCTGACAAGTTATTTTGTGTGTTTTACTAAATATTTCATCAATACATATTTAATGGCACTTTTGCCTCAATTACATACTTTCCTCACACAGTTATTACATGAAGCTTTTCCACTTCAGGAAACTTTTACACCTGGTTATTGATGATAACACTCAGCCAGTAAAAGAGACACATCTTGAGAACAAAGGTGCTGTAGGTCGTGAAATGACTGGACCGCTCCGTTTGCTTGGACCTCCCGTTATGTTTAGGGACACACCAGGAAGTGGGGAGTTGTTGTGAGAAGGAACAGGAAAGCTGTATTTATATTCATCCGGGAGACTCACCTATGTTAGATGTGTTTTTTTTAACGGAACATGGAAGATGTGTGCCAGACGTCAGGTCATTAGAGGTCAAAGACATCGGCTATGAAGGCATCCCTCCTTTTTTCCTCTTCTCCTCTGTGACTCAAAGTCAACACAGTTACAGTTGGGCCAAGAAGGAGTTGGAACTGTTATAAAAATACATGGTGTTTTTTTCATTTAACTCCATTCTTGACAGCAGCTCAAGGTAATTCTTCTAAATGTGTTCTCTCCTTTGTACAACACTGACATAAACATGTCGTCCTCGTGTGATGTCAGAATTGTCTCAGTTGATTCCTGCAGCCGCTCTTTAGGTCGTTCAGCTAAAACAATCAAATGTTTTAATGGACATTTATCTATTTCTTTATTAACTACAGCTGTGCATTACACGTATATACATTGTGAGGGTTTGAAGGCTCACATGCCAGTGAATGAGTGTTCCACCAGTCACTTTTATTACTTCCACCAGTCGCTAAGTCACTTTAAGGTTTTAAGATTTCATCTTACTGTATAGGTGTTAACTGTTATGTGTTGGTGTGTATGGTATGTGTTGTCTCATATGCCAAAGCAATAACTGAATACAACATGAATGTTCTTAATATAATACATACTAATAGCTTACATAAGACAGGATATGACATTTGTACATGTATCTCATAAATAACAAAGATTATTTTTGTATTGTATATAGAGGGAATGACTATAAATTCTACCTTAAACCTTGAACACAAGGACACTTCATTTCGCACTTTTTACAAAAGCAGAGGTCTGCCACTGGTACCATGCAATTGCATGTTTAATGTATGGAGTCTAACTATTACAGAGTTTCTCAGTTTGTGGTTTGAAAACCACACCTCAGTGATTTCTTTTTTTCTCCAAGCCATGGCATTTGGACTTCCAAGTGTTAAATGTTGGAGAGCCATGAAATAATAAATGGAAAAGGAAAACACTGTAATATTTTTACCTCTGCCTCTACTGATTTTTTTTCCTCCTCTGATAATAGATCAAAATGAAACAACTTAGAAAGACAGTCCTTCTTTTGTTAAACTGTTCACCACTCTGCATGTGCACAAGCATATGACAAGTATCACAAGCCAACATTTTTTGAGATCACTGCACTAAAGTAACCCAGTAGCCACTCTGTAATTGGCTGCTCTGAGGATCTGGAAAAACCCGTAAGGCCTTAAAAATGGTCTCCTGGCATGACCTTCCAGTCAGATGCAAGATGTTTCAAAAACCATCATCAAGTCTGAAAGACAGGATGAAAAGAGAACCAATAACAGCATGTCAGAAAGAGGTTTTGCTGTTGTGCTTAAGGAGGAAGGAATGCGCTACACTGGGATCACTGGCAGGAAAGGATGCCTGACTTTATGAGATCTTAATCCATTGTGATTGCACCAGAGGATGAGAGGGGTTTGATGTGGCTTTGGGGAGATGGACTGTACTTCCTCTTATTTGTTATGCAAGACTTACCTAAATTCCCGCGCTTTGACCAGTTTTATCTAACAGCAGAGCCAAGTCACTGTTTTTCTCACAGCTCACGTAACTGAGGAAAAAGTTACCTATATCACATACTGTATGACTCAAGACTTCCAAATATGAAAGGGCTGGGTTTAGCTTCAAAGCAACAATTAATGAGGGTCAATTTCCATGCCATAAATTGTGTGTTTCACCAGGCACACCCTCGAATGAAGTATTGCCGAGGTTTTTCAAGGTTCAGGTTAATGAAATATTCCACCATGAGGCCAGTGCAGTGATTAGTGGAAACATTTGACCTAATACATATTCCTGCTGGGACTCGTCCTCTCAATTTTTACTGTTTATGACCAAACTCAAGTGCCAATGAAGGCGCTATAAATAGTAGCTCCAAAGGCCGTTTATGAGTGGAATCTGAATTCACCTCGAACGTTTTGACTTTGTTGACCTTTGTCACTACTTAGCTGTTTTCATTAGTCAAAATAGTAAAAAATATGGAGTTTCAAAGTAGTGCATCGCATGTTGGGTGTTAGCAAGTGAATATTTAGTGGTGCTGAAAGGGGAGGGTTGTGCATTACATACCTTTAAAGCTTTCTGTTAGCTGTTTGTGTGCAAGCATAAAAACACGAGAAACGATGATGGCAGATCTTTGGAGTAAAATAAAGGTGGGGAGGTTCAAGAAGTGTGGGAGGAGGAAATGCATGAGTGAATAGGAGAATAGTGGGAAAAGGGGAATGCGGTGAGAAACAGAGGAGCGTGAAATTTGCCTGTCTATGACATTTCTTATTTGCCTTAAAAATAACATCAATGTGATCATATTAAGATTTTTTTTAATCCAAAATATTTATTGCGACAAAACTTTCTTCACATCATGTTTCAGTTCATTTGAGATGCCAGCACAAAGTCAACATCAAAGGCAGACAAGAACATGTATTCTTGTGTCATGGCAGGGACAGGACCACCGCTCAAATAAGGTGCTTCCAAAACTTTTGGTTTGGGAGCCAGAGCATGCTGCCAGCATGCCAGATTCTTGTGAGGCCCCGGCAAAACACAGTTCCTAATATTTTTTTAATGTGACTAGATCTATAATCATCAGGTGAGGTTCCACCCTGAGAAAGCAGCTGTTGTTCTACCCAAACAGCCCTGGGTTGTGCAGAGTCAGAGTCTGCAACAAGCGCTGGAAGTCCAGCATTGTCCATGACTCCCTGTGTGCCTCCGCTGAAGTAGCACTGCTGCTGTCGGGGCTGATACTCTGCGGGTCATTGAAGGTTATCAGGACATCTGTGGAGAACTGAGGCAAGCGGAACACACCAAGGTGAAGGGTCACTACGTTCCTCGCTTCTTCGTTGAATTTGGATACACACTGTGTCCCAGTCAGCATCCAGGCAGAGCTACAGTGTGACAGGGACACCTCAGATTTGGAGAGGGGCACCACATCAGTCACTTTAAAAGCACCTGGCTCTAAAGCTTTGTTACTGCCTGCTATGTCTTCAAAGTGATATCTGGCGGCGTCCTGGTCTGCCACCTGACCCTGGTACTCCACCAGCTCCACAATCAGGCTCTGGTCGGTGTGTGCGTGGGCAAACACCTCCTGGTTGTCCGGGATCTCCCTCAGCTCACTGATGTCCGTGGCGCTGTGAGGGAGGACAGCTGACAGTGCTCCTCCAAACAGAGGGTGAGACTGGCCAGCGCTGCCTCCAGCACTATGCATCTCCATGTGAAGCCTGTGAGCAGCTCTCTAAATAAACGGCAAAAAAAACACAATCGTCTGTTTTTTAACTACTTGCAGTTACAGAAACGCCGTTTAAATACAAATAAAATGTACTCAGGAAAACAGTGGTAACATGTCTGTAAATACAGCATGATAAACAAGTGGTTTACCAATCGATCCAACGCTTTCTTCCGGTATAAGTCTGATCCTCTTCTTGTCGTCTAATTTTTTAGCTCAGCTAGATGCAGGTCTGGCGCACTGCTGCCATCTACAGGCGGGGATGACATACATCAACAGGCAGTGGTGGAAGAAGTAGGTATTTCAGTATAAAGTAAAACTACGTACAACCACGTAAATTTCCGCATTGAAAGTAAAAGTCGTGCAGTTCAATTTTTACTGTATACTGTAAGGTAGTTTCATTTTATAACAATTACTTATTTTACAAAATGTTCATATATTTAATATGCGAGAGAGTTTACTTTAATTTGTATGTGTGCATTAATTCAGAGTAGGTCAGAGTTGTATATTTGTATGAGGAACTTGAATATTTTCTGCATAAAAAAAGATAAATAAATAAAAACGACAAATATGTATAAATATTTGCCCACGCTGTCAAACATCAGCAGCGGTCCCTCTCCTCCTCCAGCTGTTTGTGTTCATTTCCTGGTCAGCTGATTCAGACGGAGGAAAGACAAGCGCACCGCTAGCATCCATAATGATGTTCCTGTGTCATCGTCAGGACAGCATTTGAAATGAAATGAAATGAAAGTGACAAAACCGTGAAGCTACCTCGAACCCTGGATTAATACCCAAGTCTCTTTGCGTCTGTGTTTTCCAACATCGAGCATCGCATCGAGGGAAACAGGTAGCTAGCCGCTTTAGCAACCTAGCTTAGCCGAGTAGCTCATTTTGTCAATGAACTAAGAGGCCTGTCTGAACTAGCTAAATGAACTATTAGCTAGCTATATCCGCGTTTGTCTCTTTTTACTTTAATTACTGTGGCGTAGTAATGTAGTGATTAAAGTATGGTAGACAACGACATTCTGACGTACTTGCGTAAATTCAGGCTAACAAACACCTCAACCAGTTTGTTGTCAACGGCTGTGATATAATTACATCTCCAGAGATGTCAGTTTTATTTTCAGTACTGGCTCCTTTAAAGAGTCCCTCTTTGGACCTTAAAGCCATTATTACATTTATAGTAAATAACAGTACTCGGTTAAAAATAGCTGTAGGCCTACTCGACTCTGAACGCAGCACCATGTTTTCCTCCCTTGCTAGATTGGTGATTGATTAGGCATTGTATTGCATTCTCCTCTTAGTATGCTTAAAGTTGCAATCCATGAATTGATTGTGGTGATTGATAATCTACGGTTATAATCATTATGCAATTCCCTCAGTTGCTTTGTCCAAATCTGATATCACACTGTTTGTTTGTTCAGTCACAATGTTGATATGAATTAATTTTTCTGGATTGCATCTTCAATATTCTCTTGAATCAGACTAGATGTCTAAAGTCTTCCCTCTGCAATCCTAACCTGTTAGACTTTGCTTCTCTTGACTTTGTCTTTCTGTGTCTCTCCACGGTCTCACTGCTTCAAATAGAGCCGTGTCCTCCGCTTCTCTTCTCCTCTGTTTACTGGAAAGTTCCTCTCCTCTCCGAGCCACTATAAGGCCTTTTTCCAAACACATTGCCAGAAAAGGACGCTGCTGAGAAAGCCACAGTGTCTCACTGAACTGGATTCAATGGTATAAATTTTACTGTTGGATTGAGAGAGATGGTGTGTGTATGATTGAAACTGCTGTGTTCCCCCCTGATGGCTATTCTAGGGCCGAGGATCACATGTTGTTTAGTTTATTGTCACAGAAGCACTCTATTGAGGCACCGATGTGTTTTCTTGCACTGTTTGGAACAAGAAACTCCCAAACACAGACTCAAGGGCCTATAATTGGAAGAACAGCGTGTTTTCCACAAACGGTGCAGTAGAGTGTTTCACCCAAAGGCACACTGAGCTATGATGACATTTCCTTCAATAGCTAGTGAGAATGAATGCCTACTCACACCAGAAATATTAGGAAGTAAGACATCTTAATAATAGGATCGCTAAATATTTCTTGTTTCTTTGTTTACTGACAAGGCATAAAACAGTATTTCACAGACAGCTGGCATAATGGAAGAACCGCTTTCATAACACGTTCCAGTGGTTTGCAGAGAAATCAAAATCAGCTCATTAATGTAATCCTTAATGGATTTAGGGTCTCACTCCGTTCACACACTTAATGCTTTGTTCTGCATGTTCTGCTCCGAGGCAGGAGCTGGCTGTGGTCAAGCCAAATCACTCACTTCCACCTACCAGTATTGGAGTATTCTTTTTTAATAGGCTGTCATGTGCAACACCAGGACAGAACATAACTTTTTAAATATTTTTTATTTTATTTTTATTTTTTTCTCCTCGTGTCCTACAGAGGGAGCCAGATCGGGAGGAGCAGCCTGAAGACAACATGCCCCCCAAATTTAAGCGACACCTCAATGACGACGAGGTCACGGGATCCATTCGCAGCGAGAGGGTGAGACACAGATGGAGGGAGTGATGGTGTTTTGGCTTTAGGGACCCAGAACCCAGCGACTCTTCATTTGCTATCATAACTGACAAAGAAAAGCAGCAACATTAAAGAAGCTGGAACCAGCAAATGTTTGACATTTTGGCTTGAAAAATGTCACTTGAAAAAACAGTGAAGTTATTATCAAAATAGTTGGAAACAAATTTTCTTTTGATCGACTAATTGTGGCACCGCTATTTGGCTTATCACCATCATCATGAAGCAGGGAACGGAAGAAGCAAACAGAGTACAGAATGGGGGGAAAAGGGAGCACCTGATTATTTAGAAATTGACAGAGTCAGTTTGCTTTCGTGAGAATCAGGCATCAAGCAAAGTACTTTCCAAAGTAATCATAGTGAACGTTGAAAATATTGGAACATGTTATTTGAAATATTTTAAAAACTGATGATGATATAAGATGCAGGTTTTGCTGCAAGATGTCCATTAGTAGTGAAAAATGAGGGGAAAAGACACATATGAGAGTGAACCTTTTGAAGAATTTCAAAGAGGGTGAGATAAAGAAACTTCAGAAACTCCTGTGGCCAAATGTCTGGTTCTCATCAAAGTGATCCTCCTACCCACCTGCACCTTCCCTGTCCTCCTTCGGCATCTTTACTTTATTCAGTCCTCGGTTTCCGCCGTGAAATCCTGTTTGTTATTGTGTTGAACTGAGATCAAAGCTACGCTTATGGGGAGACTCGCATAACACAACTCTCCCTTCCATCGTTCATGCTTTCCTTTTACTGCCCTACCTCCTGTCCTCTGATAATAGCTACCAGTTCTCCCATATGTCTCCTCTTTTAGACAGTTGAAAGAAAGAAAGACGTCCAGAAGGAGAGTGTTAGTGTCTGGACTTATAAAGTTCTTTATGATCATATGGCCACCATTCCCTCAGCTTTCTTGCAGATGACAGTGTATTAAAGCAGTCAAATGTCTGTATTGGCACAGCATGTGCCAACATTACTGAACATCCACAGGTTTTCCTTCCTCAGATCTTTGTCGTGACAGGGTGTCATAAATTATGACTGAAAAATTAGAGATCTAACCTAAACTACTACACTACTTCTGTGTACTGTAATTAATTCTGCTCCTAAACTAATGAAGCAACATACTGTTTGCATGCAAGGTCTCCTGCTATCCTCAGATAATCTCCCATAAAGATGTGGACCTTTCTATCCAGTAGCAGTAAATAGTTCTCCTGTCTGCCATTCAATGAGAAGCAGACTCTTCCAGTGTCCTCCTGGTCCATTTCTCCTCCTGTGAGAATTTATTGCTGCTGCCCTCTCTAATTCTCTATGAATAGCAACTTCAGCCGGCCACTTTCTGACCCTGTTCAAGCCTTCAGATGGCTCAGACATGGTTGTGATCATGGCAGTTTTTCTGTAGTCTACCTGGAAATCCCAGAAACTTCTCTCTCTTTTTTTATCTGATCCTGTTCGGGTCAATTTCTGGCTTCTCTGCAAACTTGCTTGTCTTTGTTAAAGTTAGATATTGAGAAGTCTTAGAGAGCACAAGAGAAAGAGTTTTTATTGAGGTTTTGCAAGCAACAACAGTCTTTTACTGTAAATAAGTCATCACAATGTAAGTGCACCATAATAGCAGTGCGTCTAGTCATGTCTGCCTTCTAAAGATAGACAGGAAAAGCATCTATTGATCAGTACAGCAGTTCCCGGGCAATATAAGTTTCATCTCTCTAGTTGTGAGTGCCACAAGTGTACAACTGACAAGATGCTAGGACTGGAGCTTGTTCCTGACCCCAAATCTGAAAGCATTTCAAGTGTGGAAATTCTGGCCCTTTAAACTCAGTAATCCACAATCAGGGAACCAGTGACGTACTGAAGGTGGCGGGTTGCTACCTGTATAAGCACCACCAAAAAAAAAGCAACCAGAATTGTCTCAAAACCAGAGGAAAGGGACACCGATGTGAAAATCATCAATGAGTAGAAGAGCTTTCTGCGTGCGGTGGTCCAAGCTACCCTCATGGGATGTTCTCTGATGGTTGGGAGACAGTAATCATTCAATATCTAGAAAATACCCTTATCTGACCTCTTATCTTTTTTCTATGTTACAGAGGAACTTACTGGAGGAGGACTCTGATGAGGAGGAAGACTTCTTTCTGTGAGTTTATGCGAGGATATATTCTATACAGGCGCCAAGCTCGTTGGAACAATAAAAAATCAAATACATTTCACATACATTCTACACACAATTTACCCAGACGATGAGAGCAATAATACTAATATGGATTGTTAACTTAGAGTACACTAAATCAACATCAAAATAAGTTGTGGCTTCATTAATGTCTATTTTCCAGGAGAGGGCCCACAGGACCCAGATTTGGACCTCAGAATGACAAAATGAAGCAGTAAGTAGAGAAGACCACCTTCCTCTTTACATCTAAAAGCCAGAAGTCAGACTAGTATTGGCAGCACTCTGAGTTTTGGTGTTGGTGTTATGCAACCTTGCTCCATCATGTTTACCAGAAGCTTCAGGTTGTATAAGAGAGGCCGTTGTGTGCTGGTTATTGTGTAACATTCCCAGGACATCCCAGTCCAGCAGTCAGTTTCCAGTCAGACTCTGCCAGAGAGCAGAGGAGGCCATTGTTGAGACCTTCTGGCACCCAGAGTTGTTACTCCACGCTCTGTTCATACTTGACAGTTTGTCATTGTGAACACATGAAACCAGATGCCACCATTACTGATTCCAGGAATGTTGTGTGTACATTACCCAGGCTCTTCACTTCTGTGTTTGTCTGAACCTGAACCCCCTCAGGTCAGGTCCTCGCACTGTGTTTATGTGTGTTTGTGGCAGCCCATGTGTCTTCCTGATGGTTTGTTTTGCTCTGGCTATGGTTTAATATGTTTAATATTACCGCCCTCGATGTGCAATCAAGTTTAAGTCCAAGACTGATCATTTCCTTGGGCTGAGACAATCAGTGTATTAGTGATGGAAAATCTGATCAGTAGTGAAAGAAATCAAATCCTTCGTCTTGTATCTGACTTATGAGCCTCTCTGCCTTTTTGATTTCTTTGCCAATATCCGCCCCCTCATGCTAACCCTGCATCCCGCCAAGAGGTAATGGAATTACTTTGAAATAAGAGTGACTGAAGAATAATCCATGCCCAGGTTAGGTACAGTGAATAAAGCAATGATTTGAACATTATTCTGCACATACTGAAGAGTAAGGCTGTAAAACTGTCTTTTTGACAGTCTTTTTACTGCCTGCCAAGTGCACAAGGCTAGATACAGAGAAGAGGGTATTGGGAAATCAGGTGTTTGTACTGTTGGGGGTAACAACAACAAAGACGAGATCGATCCTTAACAAATCCTACCTTTCATAATTTTTGATTCGTGTCTGTTATGTCTGATTCTGTGCCTTGCAAAACTTGCTACCCCAGGGTGCAGTCGCAGGTCGATGAGGTGATCGACGTGATGCAGGAGAACATCTCCAAGGTGATCGAGAGGGGCGAGCGCCTCGACGACCTGCAGGATAAGTCGGGTGAGTCACACCGGGACACCGAGTATTTTTGCGTGTGTCCACAAGTCAAATGAAGTTGACACAAACTCTAGAGGGAATGTTCTGTCAGTCAGGTTTGTTTTAATGTTTAGTTTCCTCAGGTAGCTTCCAGATGGTTTGCACATGGTTCGGAGGATAGTTGTCCTCACTCTATGTAGGAGAATTGGGGCATTCTGTTATATTAATGGAAAACATTTTGGCATTGTGCGAAACATTAACTCTAGGAGTAGTCAAACATTCTTGTACTGCTTTTTTCTTGGGGTGTGTACAGTAGTAACAGCTGTGTGTATGTAAATACACTCAGTGCACTTTAAAGCTTTTAATGATATGTCCAGCTTTAGTGTTTTACCAGGTGTGTATCTGAAACCCTTTGCCTGGTCTCACACTGACATTCACATAGCCCCACTTTTTTTACACTCGGTGTGTGTCGAGCAGGTGTGTGAAAAATGATTAGCTCGCTCTGTTCCACACCTTCTCACACACACACACACACACACACACACACACACACACACACACACACACACACACACACACACACACACAC
>JBBPCS010004102.1:0-11628 GCA_037974645.1 Hollardia meadi
CTCTCTCTCTCTCTCTCTCTCTCTCTCTCTCTCTCTCTCTCTCTCTCTCTCTCTCTCTCTCTCTCTCTCTCACGCTCACCCTTTTCTCCCGTGTGTGTGTGTGGAAGCCTGGGTGGGCCACTCACTGAAGCGTTGCCAGATTTCTGGTAAAGCAGAGTGTGTGCTTGTTTTGCTGTGTCACCAGTTTCAGAGGGGGGAGGGCTCCAAAACCTTTGCCTCCACTCACTCATAGAGGGCTGATTGAGGCCTGAAACCCAAGGCATGTGAATCATTACGGGCTCTACGATTTAAGCGCACACCTCTCCGTTAAGAGGAAGTGGAGTCTCCACCCTCCAAGGTCACAGCTCAACAGGAGCAACTCTCGCTCGCTGAATGAGATCCAGATTTCAATGCCGGGCTTTGTGCGGGCAAGCCACAGCACACTGCTGTCATATAAAGGCTGTTATTCTAACACCCTTAGTAAAGTGTTATGGTGCACCTCCACACATACAACATAGTGTCCGGCCCATAGCAGGTACTGTTAGGCCAGATCAATGGATAAATGGTTGCATTGAATTGCAAGCAGAACGTGTAGGAGTTCCTGTGTTTGAGGAGGTTTTATTGAGCTCCAGAGCAGGACCTCAAGTCAGGGTGATTTTGTTCGTCCAGGTGCATGTGTCAGTAAAATTGACCCGCCTGCATGAACACTGTGTGCTCATGTTGGTAAGCTTAAATGCAAGAAGATCCAGATGTGCTATGGGAGAAAACTTTACAAAAGAACATCCTATCAAGTTAATCCACCGCTTTGGTTCAGACCGGAATATCTCAAAAACTTATTGGATTGATTCCCATGGAATTTTGTACAGGCATTCATGGTCTCCAGGCTATGAATCCAACTGATTCAGGTGATCTCCTAACTTTTCCTTTTGTGCCAAAACAAGCTTGACATTTTTGGCTATGAGCAAAAACCTGAACAACTATTGGATGGATTGACATGATTTTTTGTACAAACATTCATGGCCCCCAGAGGATGGTTTGATGTTTGTCAATTTAGCGCCACCAGCAGGTCAAGGTTTCCACCCTTATACTCATATACTTATACTCAAAAATATTGATTGATAGATTAAATTTTGTACAGAAATTCATGTTCCCAAGAGGATGAATTGTACTAACTTTGGTGATCCCCCTAAATTTTCATCCAGTGCCATCATCACCTATCAGCACCTACCTAGACCTACATGTTCAGAGACCTGTTTAGAGCCAATTAGCAAATGTTAGCATGCTAACTCATTAAACAAAGATGATGATCATGGTAAAAATTACACCTGCCAAACATAAACGACTGTTATTGTGAGAATGTTAGCATGATGTTAGCATTTCACTTAAATCACTACTGTGCCTAAATACTGTCTCACAGAGCATGGCTGTAGATTTTTTATGGCAGCTAATACAACACAGCACAACATCTTATTCACAAATGGAGATACATACGCTATATCCTTGTTGTACCATATTTGTGCATTTGTCTGTATGGTCAACAGTTAGACCTGCAGAGCACTTTGAGCTATGAGGTGCCTCCGTGTTATGGTTTATGGTTTTTTCCTTTTTAAGTGCCGTGGTGTTTGTGTTTGCCAAGCATTTCACATGTCAATCCCACAGAAAACTTCACCTGGCCAGCCGTTTATTGACGCTTGATAAGAGAGTCAGTCATAAAGAAGAGTCTTTCAGTCAAACAAATATTTATGTGCCTTTTATTACAATGGCTTTCTTAATTATTGCAGAACTAAATCATGAACTGGAGTCTCAATAATGATTCATTGAAGTAAAGACTTTGCACAAAATTCTGGCACTTCTTGGTGTTATTATGTAACAATAAGACTGTACTTGGCAGCAGGCCTTTAAAATGAACTGTTTGTGGCACCACTCCAGTTTTACTGACAGCACATTTAGACTAGTTATTAGCATTTCATTTGCACAGCAGATTAAATCAGAGGTATGTGTCTCAGCTTAGTATGAGAAAATGCCTACAGCACAGTTCTAGCTGTCACCCTCAAGACTCCAATGAGATTCTGGTCCACTGAGTTTCTTTTAGTTCCGATAGATGAACCATACCTGTCACTGAATGTTTCAAAGTATTTTCACTTTGAAACATTCTTCCGAGTTCCGAGAAAGAGGCTTTTCTTAATGCATTAGCTTGTTTGAATGTTTATGAAATTTAATGGGCATGTGGTAGAATGATCCGAGCATATGCCTTTTCTCAGCCCTCAGCTGGTTTTTGATCAAAGCCAAACCATTAGGTTATAATAATTTATAGTGACTGTAACATAAGTATTTTTTTCTGTATTGTTATGAGGATTTCAGAACACTTAAATTGCTGCAGCAACTTTTCTTAATGAGACAATATGTCAATCGTGTCAGTTTCTCACCTTGTTAATATTTAAAACAAAAAATACTCGCTGACGTCAGGCTGTCTTCTCACTGAGGGAACTGACTGTTATTGGAGCTGTTTTTGTTGTTGCAGTGGCAGTGATCTTGCTCTCCTGACGTCACCTACCTGTTGCACTCAGGAGATCATAGCAAAGAGCTCTAAAGCTGATGACTGCTGGTTTCCTGGAGACCACAGGCAGCAGATCTGAGGTTGTTTTTCCCCATATGAATGGACTACAACGTGGGGAGATTATAAAATCATCTCACTGGTGTATCCTTGGATTTGGTGTTCTAATGAAAACAAATATTAACTTGTCACATTTTATGTCATGTTAAGGTAATCTGAACAGCACTATAGCCTTTTAGATTTGTATCAAGCTCCTATTGCATATGTGATAAACCTCCTTATGTTTATGTTGTGTAACTAACATATTGTGCCTGATCTGAAAGCTGTCCATATGGGATGCATGAGGTAAAACCACCAGGTGTTGAATATTTCATTGTTACTGGATCAGCTTGTGTCATGATAAAGCTCTGGAGAAAAGACCATAGATCACATCGGTCTGACGTCTTATCACCTGCCAGCCATCCTCTTTCCACTTCCCCAAGGCACAGGAGATACAGTTAGGAATAAGACAAATCTATCTGATCATATTGTGCCTGTGTAAACCAATATTATCTGATGTTGGGGCAATAAAGTGGGAACTACAGCCTCCTTGGAGGAGTAAAAACAAAATCAAAAGATATTAAAAATAAGTGTTCACATATGTTTCCATTTCTTTCAAAGACATTTAAAATCTAATAGCCGGACAATTTTAAAAGATGGATAAAGAATGGATAAAGTTCCTTGATGCTGATATGATATATCAGAATATAATTTGTCAAGTTATAATAAATAGGAATAATTCTTGTGAGAATGGATACGATATTTATCTAACACTTAGCAGCGGTAAGACCCTACAGAGCTAAAGCTCAAGCTAAATAAGAATTCATGTTTGAACACATGTAGATATTTTCTCACATTTTAATAAAATTAATGAAATTCTACTACTTTTAAAATGTAAAACAACTATGGATACCCTGTTTCTAGTTAGCCTTGTAAGAAATCAAGAAGGCTGCACAAACCACAGGATGACATCTTATCTTTTTGTTCGGGGGAAAAACAACCAGTGATAACATTAACAGTGGTAAGTGTGCACTAAGTGCCACGGCTATCCAGCTAACCACTTAGTGCACACAACAAGCTGAGAAACTGTAGCCTGAATCAGACCTCTATTATCAGTCCAAACCAACAGCCTGCTGGCACAAGAGATCAGTTGCATTTCTACCTTTAAACCATTATGGACTGGACTCAAGAAGCAACTCTTTGAGCTCCAAGAGGGGCAAAGCAAATAAAAGGGAGACCAATATCAGTTGGAAGGCTCGGTTAGAATTGTAGACTTTATGCTCCAGGGGCAAGATGGTCTGTTCTTATGAGGTTGTGTAGAGAAATCTTTCATCGACATGGAGGAGACATTTTGAAAATAACATCAAGTAGCTCTTACCTGTGTCCTTTGGCAGGCAGCTCCTATCTAATGATATCCCTAAATGCACTTCAATGGTCAAATCTAAAACTAAGACTAAAATATCTCAACAGCTGGATGGATTGCTATGTTTTTGATAGATTTCCTGACTTTGGAGATCCTTTCATTAAGCACCGTAAACATTCATTCCCACCTTGAGATGTAGTGTAATAAGTAGAGCTAGACTGATAAATTGGTCAGAACAATATATGGGCCCTTATTAGCTAATTGTAGATTCAGTATTGGTCGGGTTATTGCATGCAAATATCAGCATGCAAACATCGTCTTTGTGATCTTATAAACATGCTGATGTCAGCATTTAGCTGAAAGTACTACCGCGCCTAAGTACAGCCTCACAGCATGGATGCAAGATTCTTAGTCTTGTTTAGAGATAATGACGTAGATTATATTTAATACGTACACAATCTAAGATGTAATTATCAACTGTGTATGCTTCAATCCCTTGTATTCAGCTGCTCTCCCTCTAAAATGCGAGTACGACTCAGAGTGCCGTTGGAAGCCACAAAACGCAGTATTTGGGTGGCTTGAGAAGAAATGGTTGCATTCTTCTTCCACATTCTGGAGGTTCTAAAAATACATTGTAACATGAGCCTTAGCCTGAAGTATTAACAATAAGGATAAATAAAGGGTGACCTCATAAATCACTAGATAAAACCCTAAGCTGAGCACAAGAAAACAGAAGATAAGGATATTGCACAAGCATGGAACTCAAGCTTGCGATCTCTCTTGAACAGGGAAAGTACATTCTGTTGAGGAAAATAATACTTGGTAAGGGAAGTAAATCTTCTGCTCCCTCTTCTGCATTTGGTAATCTATAATTAATATTGAGAAGAAAAACATTTACTTTGTTTTGTCAGTGACTAAGAGGCACTACCTCCACTCTTCCAGCATGTCATGTATTGGCAACCGAATGCTTTGACGTGCCCGCATCAGTGGTTATATGCTGCAGAGACGTGTTGGATGCAGTGAATTGCTGTTTGGGTTTGTGTTTGCACAAGACGAGCTTCTACTCAATAGAATCTTCCAGCTCCCCTTGGCCTCCATGTCTTCAGGAAAAGTTAGACACTCGTGAGGGTGTTTTTGAGGCAGTTCTGGAATGAGCAGAGTTTAGATGAGGTCAATTAAAAAAACAACAACAAAAAAAAAACAAGGTCAGTGATGTAACAGAAATAATGAATCTTATTATGAAGGTGGATCATGAAGTAGATGCTCAGTAGGGTGCAGTTCAGACCCACTGTGAGAAAAGGACTGGTGCTTTTCTTCTTTTTTCCCAGCTGCCTCTTTTTTTGCTTCTTCCATCTAGTCCAATGAGTACAGTGAACCTGACTTGAACATGAAACAGGGTGATTAGAAAAGACGAGATAAGGCTGTATATTCAATGAGTCTTGCTAATTTTCACTTTAAATCTGAGCTATTACAATATAATAATTCAGTGCCTTATGATATATTTTACATTGATAGTGAGTGATGATTATGACTATGAATTATATATTTCTGTTGTGTTGTACAGGCAATTAAATGGATGGATTTCCCTTTTTCTTATCTCAGGGACAGGTGGAGGCCCATGTAAGGTTACAAGCCAACGCTCCTGAAGATGCAGAGTTTTATGTGGTTGTACAGGGCTCTAGACTTACACATATAACTACAGCAAAAAGAGGAGATGATGGTCTGACTCTCTGCTTCACAGTTCCTGGTATGTCGACCTCTAACAACACTCTGATTTCTCTCTGTCATTGTCCTGTTCCGATCTTGATTTACTCTGTCTCCCATAGGCCATGCCCTTGTGGAAGTTGTCACTGTCACATCCTACCTTTACGCAGAGGACCAAATCAAGCCATGCGAGGGTGAAGCATCTCTTGAATACCTCAGGGACGTTGCCCAGGAGGCTGCAGAGTACCTGAGTGCAAACAGGGAGCAGCTCGGCCCCCAGAGCTACCTAGGAGTCCTGAAGAGGTTTTCCACTTCGACGCGGGCAGCTGACTTGGAGCTCTCTGCTGATGGGTTAGACTGCAATGAGGAGGACGTGCAGCTCGGACAAAGTTCAGGTGTTGACGCTGGTCTCAGGAAGCTGGATGAAAAAATCACACACGCTATGGCCAACATGGATTACCCTCAGCAGTGGAAAATCACTGACAGTCAGCCAAGGGGAGAAGGTAATGAAACAGGAAGTGAGAGTGTAACTCAGGTTTTTATTTGCCAGAGGTAATTTTCACTTCTAAAGCACTTTTACTTCCTGGATCATAGAAAAACCATAGAGGTCAAATATCAATGATTCCCCTCTGCTCAGCAGATACGAGAAAAACTCTCTATTTTTGTTTTGCTTTTTCTTGTTGTTTCTGCTATGTGCATCCTGGATGTATTACTAATAGCTGGTTCAACCAAGTTCAAAAAACATGTTATCTAGTCACAGTTTTGGTCTTATTTGCTCAGGTTCTGAGATATCCATCCTGTTTTCGTCGGGACAGTTTCTTAAGTAGAAATGAGTTCATCCTGAATCCTGTGGATTATCCAGAGTAAACAGAACATTGTTTCTGAAGACAGAGACATGTTGATGTTTAATTTTTCAGCCCTTAAACACATAGGTCATTCGGACCTGCACTCTTTCACATGTGGGTCAATAATTACCTCTATTAGAATCAATGATTTTGTTGTTAAGAATATATCTTTATATTGTTTCTCAAACTAATTATCTGATTTACACACAAGCATTATTTAAAGTTTGTAATGTTGATTTAAAAAAAATTATTATTATTATAAACTTGCAAATATTAGCGTCTATCTCGCGAAGTTATGCTATTAAGCTTAACTACTTAGTTATGCCAACAGTTCATCCATGTACAGTAATGTTCGCTAGGAAGCTAATGTTAGATAATGAAGCAGCGAAATTCAATTGAAATTGCAGATATACTTATACTATTAAATAATGGTAATCAAAGATATCTTAACAACTGTCGATTGGTGAAATAAATTGTTCGGAGGTAAATACACCTGACAAAACGAACTGATAAAGAGGAAAGATCCCTAAATTTCCATAGGAATTCTCACAATCTCAGATATCTCAAAACCTGGGCAAATTAAAACCAAAAATATCGTCATAGCCTGATACGGCTAGACTTTGTTTTTGTAATTTGCGTGAACTGACCCTTTAACAAACAAACGATATTAGTTCTTCAAGGATAATATCATCGCAGCGGTGTTCTGGTGTTTAGTAGGTTTCAAATCCAACATGAGATCTGACTGCACAGCCCTACTCTTTCATCACATGATGTGCAGGACCAGCCAGCCAGTCGAGCCGGTGTGCTCCAAAGAAGGAGCAATTACTGCCATTATTCCTCCTCAGTCAGATTAGAGTTGTCTTGCAGACCTCTGTGTCTATTAAATCAACTCCCTCAAACCTCCTCTGCCCTGCACTCCCACTCCTTCACACCACAGCTGGGTCAGAGTTGTTTCTGGCGTCTGGCCTCAGATTTTGTTATTTATGCTGTTTCATTATTTCAAAGCAGTTAAGTCTGTCCTCATTTTTTAAGACTTGAGGGTGAAACACTCAAAGCATGCCAAGGTGTTACTATATATTGAAAGTAGATTTCAGACCAGAGAGAACAGAGACACACTGGATCCTGCAACAAATGCACTTGTCTCATTCAGCCTTCTGCTGATTCAGCCTTTAGAGGGTGTCATCTCAATAGACAGTAGTGTAGTATACAGTATGTGCGTGCCTTGCTTAAAAAAAGCAAATCTCCAATGCAAAACATGGGCGAGGTTAAAATGCAAAGTAGGTGTCGGCCCCCAGTCCCTCGGTGCACTATTTAGTGATCTATTTGACAATGACATTCTTGTTTGTTGTACTTTTGCTTTCTTCTCAGTCGGTCGAAACTGGGTCACAATTAATGGCGCCATTGTGGAGGTGACGGGGTGTTTCACTTCATCTCAGGGCTTCAGCAACAAATTGGGGGGGGGAAGGAAAAAAAAAGAAAAATAAGAGTTGAATTCTTCTGCACATTGTTTCTGGGTTCGAAAGATAGCGCCATGGCAACCTTCAGCTCTAACCTACACTTACAGGAAAGGCCCAAAGATAAAGTACCTCTGGTAAAACAGTCTTTCATCCTGTGCTTACAAAACAACAAAAGTGTATATGGAGCATTTGTGCCAAGTTGGTGCCACCCTGTGCTGCTGCATGATATACGCCTGGAGAGTGCATGTTAGAGCATCATTTAGAGCCACAGAGAATCAACATTGTTTGTATGCACTTATACTTCATGTTTATACTCCCTTACACTGCTCTACATGTGAGGCAACAGGCAGCAGGTGTCGGCTCTGTGAAACATCCAGTTTTTCAAGGTAGTAATATTTTTATTTTTACTGCAGACCTTGCGTAACCCAGAGCCCTTCATTCCTTCATCTATACAGTTTGCTACTGTCTTACATTCCGTACATATGCAGCAGATGATCTGGACATCTGCACAGAGTTAAGAGAGCGTGTGTAGAATACCACATATTGATTCATTTGAAGCTTGATAGTAGGGTTTATGTTACGTAAGGAAAGTATAATATGTCCTGACTGATACTGGATTTTAAGGCTTATTCTGATATCAAGATTTGTGAGTTTCTGATATTGATATATCGACTGATAGCAATTATTTTTGCATAAACGCAACACAACAATCTTGATACACTTACCTCTTTTCTTTCTTTTTTTTATAATTATGACTAAGATACGTACTAAGTGGACTATTTTACGGTTAAAAAGCCACTTTGTCAGCTCTCTCTGGCAGACAGACTATGCAATGGTGACAGTGTTTATTAATCATGTAGTATGGCATTTTTCTCTGTTATGCTAATAAACTATGAAGCTAGCTAAGCTACCGGTACTTAATTACTGGACACTTTACAAACTATGTTCTGTTTCTAAATTATCTCAAACTTGTTTGGCTTTTCTGAACTGTAATATTACTCATTGATACGCTAATCTTGGTCAATATACTGCTGATTTATCAGTCTAGCTCTAAAGTATCGTTTTGGAGACCTACAATATAGATTAGTATGGTCCTAGTATGGACTTGCTACATGGCAACTGGTTGCAAATGTTAAGATGATCTAGTATTTTAGTTCATTTTTGGCCTAAAGTATAAGTGTGAATAAGTTATGAACCCCTGCATGTTCATTCATTTTTGCTGAAAACCTAGAATTCAACACGATTCCTCCATTAATTTCAGGGCAAAACTACAATACACAGTATGTCTCTGCCTGAATATCGTTCCCTCTTCTTTGTCTCGTTCTCTAGCTGCTGAGTTTCAGCCTAAAGAAACTCTCCTCCACCTCGCAGTGCGTTTGGGTTTGGTCCATCTTTCCCATTACTTGATTCACCAAACGGGAGGCCAAAGGGCATTGACCTTACCCAATCAGGAGGGAGACACGCCCCTCCAGCTGGCTCAGAAGGACGGACAGCATGCCATGTTCAGGGTTCTGGCAGCGTAAGGCTATGATTCTATCTGTTCTAACTTGTTATTTGTGAGAATACTTCCGCAATGCACAAGTACATGCATAAAATAATAAGTTGTCCAATTCAATACTTCAGACAACTTCTGAAGCGAGTTTCCTGTAACATTTAAGGAGTTTAAAGACTTTATGGAACATTTTGTAATTGCAAGTGAAACTCATGATCCAAGACCATGTTAGTCACGACTCAAGCATTATTATCAGTTTAGGGAGGCCTCTTTAGAAGACCACACATGCATACACTATTTTCCATAGGAGAACTAAGAGAGAGACTACAAAAATACATTCAATAAGCAAAGGAAAACACAACACTTGCAGCCAAAATCATCTTTGCTTTTATTTTATTTTATTTAACCTTTATTTATACAGGTGATCTCATTGAGACACTGGGTCTCATTTTCAAGAGAGCCCTGATCAGGGCAACAACAATACAACACAGAGTTACAGACATACATGACAATCAATATAAAATGCTTTACAGAAAACAAAAGCAGTAACTGGAAATGGCACTGTTAGGCATGGTTATGGCACGGTGCAGTTGCTTCGGGTGTGATAAAAGTTCATGTATCAAAACGTGACAACCTGTCATTAGAAGGTAACAGGAGCTGCATGTAGATAGTTTAGTAAGAGCTGAAATGTTCCCAAAATGCTCTTTTGTTTGATGTAAGATAAGACTGGCTCAACTTTCCCACGTGCAGTGATGAAGCTGTACAGATTGAGCTTGAGAACCTGTCAGTGGAGACAAAGCATGCCAATGATGTGACAATGAGAGTACATGATGACTCATAATAAAGACTTCTAGATTCGTAGGGAGGCTCCTTTCTCATTAAACTCACTTTGTGCTAACCTCACTTCTCGTACTCTGTTTATTCTGTGTTCTTCTTCCGCTTTCATCGTCAGTCCTCCAGGCCCCGTAGTCGTTCCCGGTGTGTGGTGTGTGTGGTCCGACAGCTCCTGTATGCTGAGGTTTTGTCCCAGGATGGACTCCCTGAGCCTGACCATGCGGCAAACACCCAGCAGCTGCCCTCAGGAGGGGATCATGATCCTCCGAGACAGACTGGGAGACCACAGTATCCTCAAACTGGTGAGAGCAAACCACCTTTATTTAAAATCCTTCTTTTAAAAAAAAATCACATCTACTACTTAATAGCGGACAGAAATATTATATGCATGATATAATGCGTCTTTGCTGTCGAGATATGGCCATTTGCACAGGTTGTGTTTGGGCTTGTGCAAACAGTAAACCCTTAACTCTCACATCGTCTAACATTGCAATCAGACATTTTGATAAGAGTTGAGCAAGTAACAGTAAACAAAATACTGCAGTTCTTGCAGCTTGTAAATCAGAGGGGGTAATATGAAAAAGGACAGAAAGGTCAGGATGCAGTGATTGCAGCTTGAGCAGAATGGAACTAAATGATGTTTTGAAATATTTGATCATAGCATTTACTCAGCAGGATTTTTGCTTTGACAGTTTTACAGCTTTTTGTTGGCAATAATTATGGCAGTATGAGCATCAAACTCTATATTATCATAACCTTTTAGTTGTTACTTGGTGATGTTTTTTTTTTTACAGTGCGTGTTAACATGACAACTGTTTTTGTTCCAGATCAATGTGCTCAAAGCTGATAAAGAGGTAGACAGGAGAGGCAAAGATGAATTCTTTCCAAGCAATGAAGGTAAGGCGATGTCTTAATTTAAATTCCTGTCAACAGAGGCCATTTATTATCTTCAGACTTATTTACGTAATGAGGTTTGGTTATTATCAGTGACTCAGAGATGTAGAACAAAATGTTTTTTTCATGATCCACCTGCATGAAACAGCTGTTAAGTGCCATGCTACATCAACAATTTCTATGTAAAATTGTTGATTTTGGAATAAAAAAGTACAAATACTTGACACAGAGTTCAATTACACAATTTTTAAGTAGCACTACTACAGTGGTAATCAAATGTGTGTGCCCATGGTCCTCCTGCATGAGACTTTACCTGCGTTCTCCCTCATAAGGCACACGCTAGCTGTCACATGGATGTACCAGCTGTGTAACAGGAGCTGCGAAAAACAAACACACGCGTGCGCACACACACACACACACACACACACACACACACACACACACACACACACACACACACACACACA
>JBBPCS010004103.1:0-11628 GCA_037974645.1 Hollardia meadi
TGTGTGTGTGTGTGTGTGTGTGTGTGTGTGTGTGTGTGTGTGTGTGTGTGTGTGTGTGTGTGTGTGTGTGTTACTGCACTACACCAGTAAAATATCCTGGGCCAACCCGTCATGCCTGATATCACTGTCACCACTTCCTGTGTAATACTGTACATCATTGTATGTGTATGTCTGTATATTTGTGTGGGTGTATGTCAACTGGACTTTGTCCAATAACTATTTTTTATTGATTCTGTCATCCAAATGGCAGCACACTTCATTAAAGACCTGCTTTGTGCTGAAATACAATGACGTGTCTTAAGCTGTTTAAATGAGACAGATAGGAGATCACAACAAGCATGTACGATCGTATGCATGATGCAGTGTGTGTGTGTGTGTGTGTGTGTTTTATAAGAGATCTCACACATGAAGACATTGTGTGACAGAAGTGTGTGCATATTTTAGTGTCTGCGCCTGTATTTGTGTTTGTATAGAGTGTCTGTTCCCAGTCAGTTTCACCTCCAACTAAACCACTCCTGCCTCTTGAACCCCACCCCCACCCCCACCCCCCACCCCCCTTTTTTTAAAGCATAAAATCACACACACGCAACAATTTCTTATTGATTCAGTAAGGCTTGTTGTTTGCTGGTGAAGCTGATGGCGTGTCAGGGCACAGCCCTGGAAACATCGGTCAATGATCTCACTTGAGTAAGAATAGACCGGAGAGATTAAACACAAATGCACAACTAAGTACATAGAACAGCCGCCAGCCTATAAATGATTTGAGAGGTGACGAAGACAAGATAGCATCCTCCTCTCCATGGCAGATCAATTTACTGTATAAATGTAAGAAAGACTTCAACTGAGATGCAAAGAAACATCTTGCATAGAGTTAATTTATGGGGACACATTAAAACAGTATATGCTGTTGGAAAGAGGATGTGACAAGAACAAAATACATTTTATATAACATCTTAGCTCTTATCTCTTTAATGTTTGATTATATAGTACATTATACAATAACATCAGATGAGGACATGATGATAAACATGTTGTCCGCAGACTCCAGAACCAAATGCATTTCAACACACAATGGGCTCAAATATTACACACAGTTGTATTGAAACCACAACAGTTTTACTTAATTCAGTTTGCAGTATCAACTGTAGGGCTGAATTGCAATATTTTGTTCAATGTCTTGCTGTTTTGTTCATTTCCTGTAAATTCCAAAAGAGGAAATTTGTTGATGAGAATGGAAACAAAACAAAGAAAATGTAACAGCCCATGAAAGCATGTCGTCGCTGTTATTTAAACGCTTATGAATCTCCCAAAAATAATGAATTAGGAAAACCTTAAAAAAATCTAAGAAACCATACAAAATGTTTTATGTGCATGCAAACCCTGATGACCAAAGAACAAGAACAATAGAATAAACATTACGGCAAAGAACTTATACTTAACAAAACATGGAAATACATTTAAGCACCACCACTGTAACCACAGCACGCACTTGGGTGTGGTGAGGTATCAAAGCGCAACCAAAATAGCTGTCACCACAAAGAATTGAATATGAAACGCAATAAACACACAGAGCATGACAGTTAATATGCAGAGTTGCAAATGCTAACAGAGAGAAGAGAAACATGTTTTATACCAGCTGCTCTTAAAATATGGAATGAAATGAAACTGTTGTTGGAAGAAGAACACACACATATACATGTACTGCCTTGCAAATGTTTCCATTGGTGTCCAGGAGGTAGACAAATAAAATGTCATATTTGTCACTTTCACACTGTCACTGTCTTTATTGCATCCACTTACTCTCTGACCCTCACACATTTGAGCTATGGAGAAACATTCCTGTGGCAAAGTGCTTGATACAGTGGTGCAAGGTCCTGTTGTTCCTCTGCTATAAGGTTTAGGAGCGTAAAATTACCTTTGACTCTGCAAATCCCAAGAGAAAAGTTTTGAAAGCCTCTGAGTTAAATTGAACTCTGGTTCTCATTCACTTCCTACCTTCTCTCCCTCTCACCATATGACACCAACACATTTCCATGTTGGTGTTTCCAGTTATAGTCACAGTGTAGTCGAGCCTCCAGCACACAGGGATGACGTGTTTGAAATGCCTACTAGATATCCTGGTGTCCTCCATTCTCCCTACTGTATGTGCACATGTCCATACCATTGGTTGCGAAAGGGAGATCATTGCTGTCCTCAGATCAGCTTTGATGTCAATGAATACTTTGAGGTTGTGCTCATTGGGTACTTGTTGGACTATTGACAGTATAGTGTGTCCAGGGAAACCCACAGGGAAGCCATATTTCTCAAATAGTCTCACTGAGACAAAAATCAGGTGAAGTGTACTTGTCTCAAGTGATATCAGGATATCTCAGCGATATTTCTTAACACTAGCAGTTGTTTAGGGGGTTCTTTTGCTTTTGGTCGAGCTTCCTGTTAAGGCAGCTTACTTACTTCACCTTCTTTACTATGACTGTCAAACAATCATCTGTAGCCATCTATTATCTGTAAAGCCTTTTTTTGGGGAGAGCTTGGGAGGCTCACTTCAGGCCCAAAATGCCCTTACAGATATTTAGCTCAGACCTGTTCATCCTTCTCCCTTCCTGTGTGTTCTTTAAACTGAGCGCCGTCTCTCAGGGAATTAAATCCAAAATCCAAAGGTATGATGAGAGTTGTGTGGCTGCTAACAATAGTGTTTCCCAGAACTGTTCCAGTGGCAGTAATTTTATGACATTATGTCCTTCTGCTCCTGGTGTTAATACCATTTAAAGCCCCTCATGTCGAGGAAACACAATGGTAACATCTGGACACTGCTGGCAAACCAAAATTGCTGAGGAACAAGAGGCAGACAGAAAAAAAGTCCAAGCGTATGAGTAGCAGACCGATGTGTTTCTAGCTACTACAAGGCTGTCGGTTTAAATTTACAGAGGTGAGGGACATGAACCTCCCTCAGGAACTTTATCGAAGGACTGCTCTGAAAGGAATGCAGGGCTGCTGACATTCATACATCTTCAGTTACTGCACAGTTTACTTAACCTTTCATTTACATTAACTCATGTGTTTTACCCCTCATATCATGCTCAAAAATGCCGTGACGTACTGAAGGATCATTTGAGTTACATTTATTTGTTCCATGTGTGTAATGTTTTAATTAATATTATCTTAAACCAGATGGATGGTGTCAACAGATTAAAAAAATATCTCAGTAAAATGAATTTCAGGATGAAGTGCTATGCTGATATCACCAGTAAATTTAACTGTGTGGATAGTTGCATGCATGTTCTTCAGATGACCTTAAGGGGCTCATGTGGCATCAAGAGT
This sequence comes from Hollardia meadi, assembly GCA_037974645.1. NCBI lineage: Eukaryota > Metazoa > Chordata > Actinopteri > Tetraodontiformes > Triacanthodidae > Hollardia > Hollardia meadi. The sequence continues at coordinate 3,319 of JBBPCS010004103.1, forward strand.
ATCAAACCCCAAGAGTATCAGATTGATACAGGCCTTTATAGACTAAAAACAGCTGCCTTCAAAAGCACACGTACATTGAAAGTGATCACAAGTTTTAGCTCTAGTCACTTAAGTTTCATCATCTGGCACACAGGCACAGCTGGTGACAGAAAACTCTCCATGTTGGTTGCTATGCTGAGAGCTCAGGTTTAGTCATAATTCACCATAACCACAGTTTACCAAACCTCAGGAAGATCTGAAAATTTCAAATGGGTTTGTAAATGTCAGTACACTTTTGTAAAACTTTGCTATTTTACACACATGGTGTTTGCAAATAAGGATACATTTTCATTTTCAGATATCAAAAGCAGACATCTTTTCAATGGAAATGTTAAAAATTATAGATAAATAAGGTTTTCCAATCATAACTCATGCGCTTTCTCTTTCCTTCTGCCTCACTCTTTTCAGGGCCTCCAGTGTTCCTAAAGCTCCTCCTGTTGCACCAAAGGTACTGTAACACAGCCGAACACAAAATTACGTTGTATATACACTTTTGTGCGCAGCATGTCTATGTATAGATACAAGAAAATATTATTATTTAATTAAGGCAAGGCATGCCAGGTGACGAATTGACAAAATCTTGAATGCAGATTTTTTTCAATGTAGACATTTAACTTTTGTTCATTTAAAAAAAATCCAAACCCTTTGTAATCGACCAACAGTGAAATTTCTACAGAACAAGAAATTTGTGATATTAAAAGTTAGTTAACTAATCATAAAATCATCATAAAAAGAAGGAAATTAATTCACCTGGGGTACCATGTTTTAAATGCTTTGAGAACTTTTTTTTAATTACTACACCCTTCTGAAACGATGCCGAATACATTTTTGCTGCATGAAAACCGCCTTTATCATGGTTTATTTTATGTTTTTTCTAATGCTCCTATATTTATTTATTTTTTTACTGTAAACGACAGTTAAGTATACCGATGCTTCCTTATTCCCTGAAACGACTAAACTAATAGATTTTTCAAGCTATTTTTAAATTGAATGAAAATGCCTTATGGACAAATCATAAGATTTATACATTATAAAGCCATTGATCTATAAACCATAACCTGAGAGGCATCAGTATAGTGTGTGCTGTGTTGTGATTTATTTTTCGTGTGTATTTGCATGCTCTTCTCTCATGCCACTAGGACAACAGATCAGACATCATAAAACCAGTGGCCCTCACACATCCACCTCCACCACCCCATTCCCATTCCCATCCTCACTCCTCCAGCCCCTCCACTGTCCCCTACAACAAGGCCCCCAGACCTTACGGGGGCTGTGGGACAGAGCGTGAATACCCTCCTTCACAGTCCCCTTTTGCTCCCTTCATCCCATCCCCATCCTCTGCTTTCACTCCTGCGTCCTCCTCCACCAGTCCTCCTCCTCCTCCTCCTCCACCACCTCCTGTCTCTTACCCATCCTCTACCTCCTCTGCCTCCCCCCCTGTCCTTGTTCCGCCCCAGCCTTCAGTGTATAACACACCAATCAACCTCTACTCCACTGAGAACGCATGTGAGGTGGCCATGGGGCAGAGGCGGGGCCTATTGGACAGTCAGGGTGGAGCCTTGCCTTTGCAGTTGAATGGGTGAGTGGTGTTCTCTCCAGCCAATAAAACAAATTAATCAGTTCTCTACATTTTTTCTACATTCAATGTTTCCCCCTAGTTCTGTTCAAGCTGTCAAATGTATACAATTAGATTTTTTTTCTTACTGCTACCATTGCACAACTCTTTTGTTTTCTGCTTGTTTTGGGTTTTTCGTTGGACATTTTGAAATACCAAGATGTTGAGTACCCAACAGCATTTGTTAGATGGTTTTTGTTTGCTTTAGGAAAAAAATGAAATTAACTACATTACTGTTAACTTCTGAAGTCTGTCTGTATATAAGTATACTTTTTTAAAAAATACTTCTGTCATGATTTACACCATCAGCGGGTGGTGTAAACTCAGGAGGACCAATGCGGATTCTGTCCTGGCCGTGGAACAGTGGACCTGCTCTTTACCTTTGCAGGTTTGCTGGGGGTGTGATAGGAGTTTGCTCATCCAGTCTACATGTGCTTTGTGGACTTGGAGAAGGCCTACGACTGTGTCCCTCGGGTAGTCCTGTGGGGGACACTGCAGGAATATGGGGTACCGGGGTTATTACTACGAGCCATTCGGTCCCCATATGACCAAAATGAGAGCTGTGTTCGCATTCTCGGCACCAAGTCAAACCCGTTCTCAGTGGGTGTTGGACTCCGCCAAGGTTGCCCCTTGTCTCTGATCCTGTTTGTGATATTCATGGGCAGGATCTTAAGGTGCAGTCGGGGTGAGGAGAGTGTCTGGGTTGGGAAATGCGTCTCTGCTTTTCGCAGATGACGTGGTTGTGTTGGCTTCATCAGCCCATGAACTTCAGCATGCACTGGGGTGGTTTGCAGCCGAATGTGAAGCGCCTGGGATGAAAATCAGCACCTTCAAGTCAGAGGATCTAGTTCTCTGCCGGAAAATTGCGGATTGCTCCCTCCAGGTTGGGAGTGAATTGCTGTCCCAAGCAAGAGAGTTTAAGTATCTCGGACAGGTGGTTGGTGTGGCTTTAGCTGTAATGCGGGCATTGTACTGGACCGTTGTGGTGAAGAGGGAGCTGAGTCAGAAGGCAGAGCTTTCAATTTACCAGTCGATCTATGTTCCAATCCTCACCTATGGCCATGTGCTTTGGGTAGTGACCGAGATAATGAGATCACAGATACAAGCAGCCAAAATGGGCTCAGTCTTAGAGATAAGGTGAGGAATTCGGACATCCGGAGGGAGCTCAGAGTAGAGCCGCTGCTCCTTGGCATCGAAAGGAGCCAGCTGAGGTGGTTCAGGCATCTAATTAGGATGCCTACTGGACACCTCCCTTTGGAGGTCTTCCGGGCACATCCAACTGGGAGAAGACCCCGCGGTAGACCCAGAACTCGCTGGAAGGATTATATATCCCATCTGGCCTGGGAATGCCTTGGGATCCCCTAGGAACAGTTGGAAAGTGTTGCTGGGGAGAGGGATGTCTGGAATACCCTGCTTAGCCTGCTGCCACCGAGACCCGATCCCGGATAAGCAGAAGATGATGGATGGATTACAGTTTTTCCAAGCCTATTTTAAAGTTTGTTTAAATCATGCAGCCCGCTGATCAGGCTTTCCACACTCTCGAATATTGATATTTTGGAAGTGATTTCTACATCATTAAATGAAACTCACATGTCTGTTAGTGTTTTGTTTGTGAGTGTTGTTTATTATATTGTTAAAAAGTGACAGTTGCCAAACAGAAAAACTGTCAGTTATTAGTTTACTACTACTGTCAAAACTAAAGTGGTTTAATATACCATTTATTTAATGTTGGAACTTGAGCAGGGGAAGTTTGTACTGAAATATATTTAATAACTTTGTTCTTGCGATGAAAATCTGGAGAATTGATTGACTTTAAATGAGCCTTTGAAGTCCTGTTCAAATAATGTAACTAAACACAGTGTTTCTCATAAAGTTTTTCATAAAGGTTGAAATATTTGAATGTTGGAATTTAGCATACAGCTTACATAAAATTTTAGAAAAGATTACAACTAAACAACAAGTTATATAGACAAGGTCAACTTGTCCTGGCATTATGGCTGTATGGATTTAGTCATGTCAACATATATCAACCTACTGCCCTGAAACAAATCAAAAAGGACTCACTACTCCCTTGTCTGTGAGTGCTTTTTTGTTATCTTACGCCTTGATTTTATCGTAAATCATTCATGATATTGTATTTAAAAAAACATGTTTTCACTTATTTAAGTGAAAGCAGACGTCTTCTATATTTTGTATTGAGGTCAGGTTTCTGAAGGCAGTGCCACATTTATTACACACATACAAGCGGTTCCTAGCACCTGAAGATAATACTTCTCTGCCTTCTGACTTCTCTGCCTCTGTCTTCCTTATTCTCTCCTTCATTATCTTTCAATTTCTCTGTATTTACCATGTAAATTTTTTCCCCTTGCCATCCTTCACACTCCAGCTGCCTGTTGCCCCTCTTTACTTAATTCCTGCTATCAACAACCCCATAGTGCACCATAGGCATAGTGAGTATAGCTATGCATTGACGCTATAACTAAAATGTGTATATATAGTCGGCATGGTAACTGGAGCTGTGTGGCATTCTCTTTGCTCTTGTAGCAAATCAGTCAGTCAATAAAGGTTTTAGGCTTGAATCCATGTTGATTGACATCGTCTCCTCACAGACTAACACACCTTCATCAAGCCATTTTTCATTCACTTCTTCATTCGTTCTGTTAGTGACTCGCCTCAAAACAAGCTCTTTCTGTGAGACTCAGCAGACACCAGTGATCTGGTACAATATAATCTTACACCATGCAGTCGTGCACACAAGCCACATTTCAGTTGGGTACATAGCCCTCCTCAAGTATCACAGATGACATTTACTGTAATAGCATACTTTATGAAATAAAATACTTTTATTTTGTTATTGGCATTATCTGATGACTATCTGGTGACTTCCAGTATCAATCCATTTATTTTTTCTGTTGCTTGTTTTTTTCCCTGTTTTTTTCTTTTGTTTTTTTTCTGTTACACTATGAGACAGCATGTGTGTTCATCCTTGGATTGTGTTTGCTTGTTTGCATGCTGTCAATGAGCTGTGTGGTTCGTTTCAGAGGGGATTTTTGAATGACAGCTTTTGATGTTTTTACTGTTAAATGGCAAGAAAATATGGACATGCATATGTCAATGTTCTTTGTCTTTCTCTCTTCCTTTCGATCCTTGTTCTTCTGCTTTGCAGACTGCAGCACCTCCTCCAGTCACAAAGTTAGTCTCTGAAGCATGTTATGAGTGTTTGACCACCTGCTATCCTTTTTACTCAATCCTCTCTCTCTCTCTGTATCTGTGTGTGTCTACTTTATCATGACATCTGCGTGCATTTTCTAATGATTTTACTGCTGCATGTTATTCCTGAGAGTAAAGATTTATAGTTCAATTAGCTTATCTCTATGTTTTATTATGCAAGAACTTCAGCTCTCATGCATACAGCTAACTAACACCAATCAAGGTTTTTACCTCAAATGTAAATCACAAGTATAGATTTTGACACGCACGCACACACACACAAACACACACACACAGACTATATTGTCAGACACTTCCAATATACGTAACTGTATGTGTGTGACCAGGCTCACATAGAGCTGTCAACACTTCCACACCCACATAGCTGCTACTGTGACAAGAATGTGTTGAGAGGCGCTCATAAATCAGTCTATTCAGTGTGCTAGGTGAGTGTGTTGGTGGGTGTGTATATTTCTAGGTGATTTATTGACAGCAGTGCCTGAAAAGTCTTCAATGTGCCTCTGTGTATATATATATATATATATATATATATATATATTGTAGTTGATTTATTGACAGCCAGTTAGTAACAGGCCTGTCAGCACCCTGTTGCCAAGGAAGATTGCGGATACACACATATTTACTGTTCATGCTGTCCACACACATTACACCATAATTATGCTGCATACTCATCAAATCAAAAATGTTATGTCTATTTTTATAACATTCTTCTATTATTTTCTCCACATTTTTACTTTGCAAACTGTCGAAGTTCTGAGTGAATATACAGGTACTTTAAAAAATCTAGACAATTCAGCAGCACCACCGTGTGGTTGAAAATAGATCTGACGTCCTGACCTCCTGTTGATGCACTCGAATGTCTCCATGGATATTTTGGCTCTGGGTTTTGCATGCATTGGGAGTTATAATTTTTTTTTTTTTTACTTTACTCAATCTATATTCTACTGTCTGCTTGTTAACATTTCCTTTAATCCTTCATTGGATCTCTTCTTTTACTTTACCTCCCCTTTAGTGGACCTCAAAGTATTTTGAAGTAAGTCTTTTCAGATAATTCCATTGTCCTGAATGTTTCTGTTCTTTGCTTTCCTTGCCTTTATTTAATATGATTCTGTTTTCCTTTTGTTTCTCCGTCAATGGTTTTCCAGAAAACCCCAACCACCAAGGTATCTGATTGGTTTCATACCTAGAAACCGAATGAATTTGATAAATTGTGCTGTGACTTTTTTTGCCCTTTTCCTTGTCTCATGCAACCTGCAGTCTAAACATCTGACAGTTTAATACCATTCTTCTAACTGACCTATTGTGTGTCGATTACCGTCAATACATGTACTTTATATTCATTTCAAGTCCTTGGTTGAAATTAACCTCCTAAAAGGACTAAACGTGACTTGTCTTACAATGCACTCTGATGGACAGGAATACGTACAACCTACTTATAGTAGTAGGTCTACGAGTATAAAATGTCTTATAGGCTCCTGTTATGCATTTCACTTTCATACCTCCAAGGAAATGAGATATCTGGCACTTTGATCAATTCTGAGAGGGAGCATTCAAAATTAAAAGTATATTCACTAATATCATCCATCCTGTCCTTCCAGAGTTCCCAGGAAACACATCGTGGAGACAGACATCCATTTTTACCATATGCCCACTCATGCTGATGCTAGTAGGAAGCGCATAACGGAGGACACAGAGGACTGGCGCCCACGCACTGGTACCACCCAGTCCAGATCTTTCAGGATTCTGGCTCAGATCACTGGCACTGAGCATGGTACGTAACTGATTAAAGTGCACACAGTGGCAGTGTTTGCATAGATTCTCATTGTCGCACTCAAACTTATTGGAACCATGATGCTTACTGTGTACCGTATCATTCATTTCTAAATCAAAATCTCAGTAAAGGACTATTTACATTTTAAACAATGTAAAGACCTCATTATTGTTTTTATTCTTTCCCTTGTAGCTCAAGAAGAGGAAGCTGACGCAGCCAAGAAGAAGAAGTAAGTGCATGACGATGGAAATGCTGATAGTGGTTTTAATAGCCTCAGACTCCATGTCATCAGTTGTTTGAATGAATAGGTGCATTGTGTGGAGTAGCAATACATAGTCCATAAAATATCATCTTTAACTTACTCAATAGGGTGCTTCTAACATATGAAAGTTACAGAAAGTCTAACTTCAGATATGTGTGGCATAGTTTTGGCAATTGTATTGATGCCGTGTGGGCTCTTTGTGTCTCGACAGCAGAGAAAGGATCATGTTTGAGCCATTAAGTCAAAAGGCAGATCTCTGTGCACCCTACAGAATGCCCATTCTGAGCAGCTCCAAAAGTTCAGAAAGCAGTTTTCATGAAATTCCCTTCAAAGATTATTGAAATTTTAAACACCGACAGCAGAACGTGTTTTAATCTATGGTTACCGATCAAATAGTTGCTCTATGTGATGTTTGTGTGCTCTTAACGGTTGTATGTGGTTGTGGACGTGACAGCCTTGCAGTGCTGCATGTTGTATAACCTGTGACTGTGTTGATGACAGTCATGGCCGGACTGCGGCATCGTTCTCAGTGTGATGTTATCCGTTGGCTGTCCATTGCTCTGATGGTTTGAGGCGATACATGTGATCGCCGCGTGTCTGTGATCACATGTGTTAACATGCAGACATTCCCACTGTCTGTTGCTGGTGGTGGTGTGAGGCTTCGTGGTTGAATTAATTCATCATTTCAGTCCATACTGGCCGTGACTCATGGGCTGCATTTTAATCTCATGTAGATGAAACTCTTTTGATACAGAAATTAACTCTTCTCTGGATATTCCTTACTCTCTTTCTCTCTCTGTATTGATTTCCGTCTTTTTCTATTCTGATCATGACAGCAAAACTGCCCATCTCCACCCATCAAAACCTGCATATCATCAGCTTCTTGTTTTTGTACAGTTATTACTGTATCATCCAGTTTCCCTTGTGGCATGGCTCACAGTGTATCTCATTGCAGACTACAGCTACTCTGCTTTGCCTAAATCTTCTTTTCTTTCTTTTGGTGTGTTTTTCTCTTCTTTTTTTCTTGTGATGGCAGAGTGAACAAGACCACCACTCGGTTGGTGATTGGCCCTAAGTACAACGAGCTGAGAGACTGGCACCATGGAGTGTCCGCTCGCACCCTCAATGTCCAGTAGACAGTATGTGTGTGCATTTTGTGGGTGCAATTGTCTATCTGTGTATGTGTGCACTGTATCGATTTAACTGCAGGTGGTTGTTTATGAATTTGACTGTTGAAGGCTTGCAGACTGATGGAAATAAAGGAAATAGATCAAAGAATACTGTAGTGAGAGCTTGCAGAGGAACTGTTGCAGTCTTTCTCTCTCTCTGTGTGTGTGTGTGTGTGTGTGTGTGTGTGTGTGTGTGTGTGTGTGTGTGTGTGTGTGTGTGTGT
>JBBPCS010004104.1:0-11627 GCA_037974645.1 Hollardia meadi
GGGGGGGGGCATATTGGGAAATGGGGTTGGGGTGGAGGGGTGCTCCATAGTGTGTGATTGAATTCTCTTTCCCTCTTCTGTCTGGGCTGAGATGTGTGTCTGGCCATCTGTCCTTGGAGCAGACAGAGAGGTAAGTGTGTGGAAAGATGCCATCTCACCTTTTTGCTTCCTCTGCAGCGCTGCAGTCAAATTGTACGAGAACTACTTCAGTGTTTCCACCCAGTTCTGTCAATCTGCTCCAACTCAGTCATAGGAAGGCCAAGATAATGCACGTCAATATGTCATATGGAATCTTAAAACTGTGCATGTTTTGCCATATACCACCTGAAAAAAATGTGTTGTGTTTGTGTAAAACTTGATGCGGAAAGTGTTTTGTTGGCTTTACTTACCTTTTGTTTGGGGTGTATGTGCATATATATATATATGCCTCAAAATGCCCCAGATCCAAATCTGATTGAGTTACATGGGAAGTGCCTGAAAAATTACGATCCAGGGAGTGCTGTTGGCATGAGGGGGTTTTGTCTGAAACAATGTTTGGGTGGGTTTTATGGGTCAAAGAACATCCACATGAATACCAGGACCCACAGTTATCCACTAGAACATTGTACTGTAGCCATGATCAATGTCTTTCACTTCATCTGTCAGATTTACTGTATTTAGCATTTGGGGAGGTAGTACTGCAAAAAAGTATTGTCAACATTGTGCTTTACCAGGTTTTACAGCTTAGGTGAGACCGCAAACAGGAATAATATATTAGTTCAAAATCAGGTTTCTGTGCAATTCTCGTAAAATTTGGGGAAAGTCGCGAAGTATCAAACTGATAAAACAATGTTTTTGAGTTGTTAAAGAGGGCTCAAACAGAGGTAGGCTTAATGCTTTTGTACACATTACAAATTAAAAGACGTTTTAACATAATCACCCAATAACAATAATCTTGCATATCCACATTGGATCTATATAACCACAGACAACAATCATATCGGTTCATTAACTAACTGATCAATCAAATGAGCAGGATCAATATAAATCAAAGCATGTGGTTCCTTGGACACATGAGACAAACTTGCTCAGGAGTGCCATTTAGCAGCCTTTCAACAGTGATTTTTGCTTCTTGGCCTGTAGTAGCCCTGAGTTCCCTCTCATTGACAGACAGCGACTCAGGATGCTTTTGAGTCAAGGATTAGACTAAATCTGTGTCTGGGGAACCCAACTCCCTGTGATCTTTTTAAGCGACAAAGCGCTATTCAAGTCAATTAAAGATGCAGTCCATTCAAATTAACTCCTGGGCCAAATCAAAAACATAAAAGATGTTACAAAAATCCATCAGAGTGGCAGTTCAATACATTCCCTTGTCACTCAGAGTGTCACCTTTAATGAATTTCTGCCACAATCCTCATTTTGAAGGTGTCTGATTGCTTTGAAGCTGCTTATTGAGACAAAACTGTAATTTACTTGTTGCGAGTGTTGATAACACGGCCTATCAATGATCGGATCATCAGTTTGCAGAATGAATGTTTTTCCAGGTAGATGAACACTTGAATGATCAGCAATGCAAGAGTTTACAAAAGAAGAAACCAACTTCAAAGTTGAACTTGAAATCATAATTCAACACTGCAACCTAGAGGAAGACTTCAGCAACAACATCTCTCTTCCAAAAGATTAATACATACTTAAACTGTGCAGCATCAGTCTGTCAATCAAATGCATGCACAGATAAAGGAGGGATTTACTAATTCATAATCAAATCTAAATGACAGGAGAAAGAAAAAGTGAATAAATATATAAAAGCATAGTGTTGCGGGACAAAAACCAAAACCGCAATGCTCATTATTTCCTGTGATTTTATATGTGGCTTATTTGTTTGTTTGCTGCTGTTTGAATTTGCATACTTTCAACAGCAGCTAATAAAGTCTTATGAATAAAATACTTTGGATTCTGTTGCATTTAAAAAAAATAATCATAATCTGAGTCTTTAGTTTGGCTCCCTTTTCTCCCCTCTTGGGATGTTTCCACTATTATTTACGTCTGAAATGAGATAGACAGCCAAATAGTTATGAATCATTAAGGCACTATGTTAATTAATTTCCTTTGATATTAAAACAATTAGCCTGAGGCAAGACGTATACAACATTGTGTGCTGCCTTGCAGCCATGTGAGATTTACACTGAATGGTTAATGTGAAAAATGAACGCTAGCAGAGTAATGGGAAAATACGAGGCTGATTAAATAAAGCCTGACTCTCTTTATCTTATCCCTAATGTTTGCTTTTTTCTGGCATCCACCAGCCTCTGTGGCTTCATTCCAGTTCAATATTATTTAACCTTCAGTTGGCCACATTTTGTTTGTTAATCTAAAAAGGTTTCATGGATTGCCTGACAATTGCTTCATAAATTCCATTAGAATTCAGGATCATCACAATGCAGCATCCATAAACCAGCGCCTATTTTAAGAAGCTTCTAATTTTTCAACTTAAGATTCTACCTAGATGTTAATTTTGACTTTTGACAAGGATAAATTTTTTTTCTTGCATGGCAACAGCAGTTTCACACATTTCATGTGTTGCTGGAGTTAGTTTTGACCTCTTTAAACGTTTAAGTCCCCAAACAAATTTACCCAGTTAGGCTGAATCAATTTTTTTCTCTCAATAAATAAACAAACATTTCTGAAAGGATTTTAATCATTTTTCAAAATCCTTTACACTTTTTAAAAACTATAAAAAGTTATTTTTATTTTATTATGTTATTTGGTACATTACTGACAGCTGTAATAGCATTTAGTGTTTTTTCCCCCATTTTTTTATTTATTCACAGGGACAATGCACATTAATCAACATCACTGTAAATGAGCCAATGTTAGCCAAAAGGCTAATTTTCAACTGTTGTCCCCCGGCCAGGTGTTAGATTGGCTATTAAAGAAACACAAAAAAACCCACAACATATTAGGTTAGTCTCTTTATGATGTTTTCATATTTATGCTTCCACAACATATTCATGCCAAAGTGCAGTCATCTCTTCAGGCGTGCTTTTCACCAAGCTAATATGCTTTGGATCTGGCCAATGTTTGTATTGTTGGAGCTGTCTATAAGCATTGACACTGGCACAAAACCTGTGGCAAGAATAACCAAGATTAATATTCAGAAGAGTTGTTAGGGTCAAGTTGGTACACTCTGAATATATCCTAGCAAAACACAAATCTTCACAAACAGTAATTTTCCCTTAACCAAACATGTGAATTATAATTTTACGTGTGGGGTTTGTGCACAATATAAAAACAGATCTTGAGTTCACATGTAAGTGAGAGGAGTGTTTTCATGTGTCACAAAAGATGCCATTTATCTGTTACCAAGTCACTGTGGAGGAAATATTCAGATCCCGGAAAAGTAAAAGCACCAATACTCCACATAATGCTCCACAAGTTTAAACTCAGTATTTAAAATGCTATGCAATTATGTAAGTGTAATCAGGGGGGGAAAAAAACTTTATTTATTTTATCTTTGGTTTACCAAGAAGTCCCACTGAGATTAAAATTTTTTTTTTTACAAGGGAGACCTGGCCTAGGTAGCAGTTATCAAGAAAATCAGATTTGTGATCTTCACTACAGACGCACACTTCATGTACTTAAAGTATGAAAAGTGAAAGTATGCAATACAGAAAAAATGCCCCTGTGACTGTGACCATTGGTTTACCTTTTTTCCCTTTTGAATTAATTATAGAGGAGACAATATATGAAAATCAGGTAACAGAAATGCTGTGTTGCCATTGCATTACACATATAGATCTATTCACTCAGCTAATCACATATGCATTATAAATGCACATACATTTACATTCCCACAGTGACATTAAATGCAATACAAAAATAAATGGTGTGAATACAGGAAAACTAATGTATAGATTCTTAGATAAGCACATTGGTATTCAAAACTTTAAATTTGATTGTAAATTTTTATAAACAATTTTCCAACCTGTATTTAAGCCTCCTATATGATCCAGCTTTACCCCCGCCCTCCCCTCTGTATTTTTGACCCCCTCCCTATTGACCTGAGTTCTTAGTTCTTTTCGAAGCTATAAAATTCTAAATGTTTTTTTAATATTGATGCAGGATCTACAGAAATTACCATATATTTGGTTACTATATACTCCAGTTTCTAGATGTTGGGTTAAATAAATTCACGTATATGAACAGGTCAGTTCTGTAGACCATATTGTTAGCTCACATGCAAGATGTTAAGCTGTAAATGTATACTGCTGGATAATTTATAACAAAGTATCATATTTCATTAGCACTTAATATGTTTGTATGCAAAAATCTTAATCTGTAACTTTAAATAACTGTAGTAAATGGAGTCAAAGTACAATATCTCCCTCTGAGCTATAGAACCTGACTTTAAGTTTTAAGTAAGATTATAGTAGGCCTAATGAGTAAATGTACTGTAGAGCGTACCATAATGTAGTTTCATTACACCACTGCAGAGAAAAAGAAAGAGTATCAGAACATTTTATTGAAAAAATGAATCTCATATAAGAGAATTGTTTGGGGGGAGGGGACAGACTTTGAAATTAGTAAGATTATGGATAAGAGATGAACTATATTGTGCTTTGAAAAATAAGATTGGCATTGTACAGAATTTGAAAACAATGAGATTCAAGAATGATTTAAGATGAAAAGATTTTATATGATAAAAACAATCTTACTGAAAAATGTTATTATATTGTTATGATATTTATGGCAGTTTATACTGTATATCTTGTATCCACTTGGAGCGTCCATCCGTTATCTGTCCCTTCTTATCCTCTGCGGGGAGATTGGGTGAGAGGCGGGATGCACCCTGTACAAATCAGTGTACAAAACAGTTCATCACAGGGCCGACATATAGAGAAAAAACAACAAATAACATATGGAGACAAACAACCATTCACACACATGTTCTCCTACAGGCAGTTAAGAGTAACCATTTAACCTAACTTGCATGACTTTGGGAGGAAGGAAACCACACAGACACAGGGAGAACATGCAAACTCCACACAGAGAAGCCCAGTCCCAACCGGGAATTGAATTCAGGACCTTTTTTTGCTGTGAAGCAACAGTGCACCACCATGTTACACGCCACTTGGAACAAATACTGTATTTCGTGAAACCAAATTAAAAAGATATTGGTGTTGTTGTTTTGTGTACTCGGCATCTATGGGATCGCCTGAAGTGGATGTACACAAGGAAACCGAGACCAACCTCAGACACCAACCTGATGAAGCCAAACAGTTGGTGAATAAAGCATGGTGTACTGGAGAAGAGTCTTAGGAAAGTCTCCAGTCTGCTGATGTGCTTCAGAAAGACTGCACTGTAGTTGAGCCAGACATCCTGATCTCTCTGGGCACATGGAGCAAGTTAACATAGAAATTCTGTCAGGAGTTAGAGCTGTTTCATGTTCAGCGAATGTAGACCTGGGAGGAGTCCACATGTGAGGTTCGTACATAGCCTGCGCTGTGATCGTGGGAAAAACAACATGTGAACAGATATATTGGCGTTATCTATCCGAGGGCTGGCTGTGGGAGATTGTGAATGAATCTGCCAAATGCACATGCTGTAAAAATTCCAGGAGGTACTCTTGATGTCACATAACAGGAATGAACATCAGTGTTTTGTGGTATCATAACTCATAAATAGGTTCAATGCAGCATTCAACACCCATTCAGCTTAAATGTCTAATTTATTTGTTGGTTATATGTTGTATTATTTATGTCATAGTAAAGTTATAGGATAAATGTAGTGGATTGAAATTAATTAAGTAGAGAAAAGTAAAATACAAGCATTGAACAAAATTGTCATAACACCTAAAAATGACCATTTCATATCCAGGATGTTATCTCATATCTTTCACAAATCCCACTGGGGGACTCATACCTTAGCAGTACACACTCACCCTTGGTCATCCACAGCCACACCTTATGTGGTCGCCAAATACTGGTTCACCCACCCAAAAATCACGTTAGCGGTTCAGATAAAAGGAGAGGACAAACAAGGTGAAAGGTGAGGAGAAGTCATATTTAAAAGCCAGTTTCTGCTCAGGACAGCGGACAGACGCACCAGCAGGTGAGTGGAAATACACACACACACACACACACACACACACACACAAAGTACATTTACCAACACTGCCTTGGTGAATAAAACATGCATTCATATATTTACTACATGTTCTCTTCAATGCTACAGGGCAGTCAGGAATCCCTGATACCACAGGTTTAATCCAGGATGCAAACCTTGGTAACTTTGTGTGCTCTTCTCTCGCTCCTCTTTTCTGCTCATGCAGATGTTGTGGAACGCTTTGAGGTTTGTGTCCGTATTCCAGTTAATTCGAAGACTTTTAAGTTTAAATCCATGCATGTGCGCGTGTGTATGTGTGCGTGGTGAAAGTGGTCCGCTGAGGGGTCTGTGTTATTTTGTTCCAGGATGAGCCAGAATGCATGAAGTACTTCTATAAAGAGAAGGTGCCAGAGTGGGGGGCTTCTACACCCGGTGCTGCCCGTCTCTGTCAGCGCTTTCTTAACAGGTAGAGATTGGTTTCATGCTTGAATAATTTTCAATTGATAATTTAAATTCCAATCTGACTGTTGCCATAATCTTGCCAAAAAAATTGAAAAATTATTGAATAAGATTGGCATTGTACAGAATTTGCTTTGTATTGAAAAAAAAAGAGATTCATTATGGCCTATGATGAAAGATTTTATATGATAAAGAATCTTACTAATCTTAGATACAGCTTGTTCTCATGCTTATTTCTTTTTTATTCATGTTTAATTGATCATTTGAATTTGAAAAAAATCTGACTGTTGCCATAATAGGGCGGCACGGTGGTGCAGTGATTAGCACTGTCGCCTCACAGCAAGAAGGTCCTGGGCCGGGGGCCTTTCTGTGTAGAGTTTGCATGTTCTCCCAGTGTCTGCGTGGGTTCCCTCCGGGTACTCCGGCTTCCTCCCACAGTCCAAAGACATGCAAGTTAGGTTAATTGGTGACACTAAATTGCCCGTAGGTGTGAATGTGAGTGTGTGTGGTTGTTCGTCTCTATATGTCAGCCCTGCGATGAACAGGCGACCTGTCCAGGGTGTACCCCACCTCTCGCTCAGTGTAAGCTGGGATAGGCTCCAGCCCCCCACGACCCTGCATAGGATAAGCGGTGATAGATAATGCATGGATGGATGGATGTTGCCATAATCTTTCTAAGTAATTTTTTCAGCACTAAATGTTTCCAATGCCTCACTTTTCCATTGCAACACTTCTGATCTCCAAATACTTAATCTTTGCACGACCAGGTACCACTTTGCCACATTGTATGACACCAACCATCGCATTGCTGTCTACTCTGCCTATCATTTCCAGCCCAGCAATGGAGGTGGTAGGGAGAAAAGGTGGTTTGTTGAGCCACAGGTTGGTGCCACGTTTGTATATACTGTATATATATTTAGTGCATCTATAGTGTTGCTGTGGTCAAAATCATCGGCATGTATGGCATGCATATCAAGAATCAAGTCTTTTTGTAGAGTTAGGGTTGTAAAGAATCAACCATGTGCATAATGAATCTTTTATCTTATAAAATGAGGACAGGCGCTACAACCTCTGTGTGTTTAAATCTGAGAGTTGTTGATGTGACTTATAGCTGGTAAACATGGCCTGGCAAGCAGAGATGAAGGATGGCTACTGGCTGGGGAAAGACCACCCTGGGGTCTACCTTGGACAGAGACAGGCTCTGAATGAGGACTACACACACTCGGGCTTCGACCGTGGTCACCTTAACCCCAATGGACATCATGCAGGTACTGGTAGGATGAACATGGGCAGTTTTAAGGAGAAAGGTCAGTAGGTGGCAATAGCCACCAGCCAAAGCAGTCGGTTGAGTTCAACCGTGGGAATGTACTGTGTTGGAGACCTTTGTTGAATTATTACCTTAAATCAGTGCTCTCGCAGTCTATAATAACATATTCTACAAATCATAATCCAGTCTAGTCAGTAATGATCAGTGATGATCCAATTGAAGAATGATCCTATCTGGAGCAGATACCTCTCGTTGTAGAAGTTCACTAACTTGATATTGGGAGATAATGTGCACACACAATAATTATTATTGGTTTCACTCAGATTTTCCAGACATTAATTTCTTTGCATTTAAGATTATTTTGCTGTGATACAACGTGATGAAGGGAAAAGTGACACGTGGAATAATAATAGCCCACCAAATGTAAACTTAACCTTCACATTTAAACTTTGCATCAGTCTGTTACACAGAAACATGGAAGGTTGAATTACTCTCTGGTTTCTGTTTTTTAAGGTTTTGTCAGTTGGGTTTCTGTGGGATCTATTGTCGAAGCAACCTTAGGGCAGCCAGATCATTTTCTTGCTACAGATCTCATCTGAGTCTGAAATCATAATATGGAGTTGCTCATATACCAGACAGTTTCATATAATTACTTAATTACTAATTTGCATGTCTGTTTTATATTTAAAACATACTTTTTAACATTTGTATAAATTCTACATTTGTAGTATGTTTTACAAAGGGGAATAATATATATTTTTCAGCGTTTTATTTACTTGTAATCATGAAATGAATATTTTTTGCCATTAAATGATTCCTTAATTCACTAAATATGTTATGATCTTAAGCAGTTATCACAAGTAAAATCAAAAATAAAAAAAACTTTAATGCATGCCTCTCTGGGCTTCCACAATTTTGGACTTGTTTGGACAAATTTGGAGGTATATATTAAGTATGTAGTTATATTAGATATCTGGTTAATGTTAAGGACAGGCACTTGTAGCAACCAATAACTTCAAGATTAAAGGTTTGTCCCTTCTTCAGGTTGCTGTAGCCTTGGATGTAGACCTTCTCCAGTAAATGCACCTTTAACTAACAAATCAGCAATTTAAAGAATAATTTTGGGGACATTTTAAAACCTGGTAGAATTAGAATGATCCAGCTACTATGAGACAAATCTTGGTCTCCTTTCACCCTCTGCATCCTATCAAGCCAACTTCACTTTACATAACTTTATTAGTATTGTAAACTGTAGCCTTATTTCTTGCATAATACTATAACTCTCCATTCCTCTTACAGTCCCTAGCCGCAATGCCACTTTCACCCTGACCAACGTGGTTCCTCAGAACCCCAAACTAAACCAGAACGCTTGGAGGATCCATGAGTCCCAGCTCACTGACCTTTTCAAGGACAAGTGCTCTAAGGCTTTTGTGCTGGTTGGTGCCATTCCCTCTGCAGACAACTGGATTGTCAAAAACAACGTGAAGCGTGTCAACATCCCAGACTACCTGTGGAACGCCTACTGCTGTGTGGACAACAACGGCAGACCCATTCAGAGTGGTGCTGCCACAGCGAGGAACACTGAGGCCAACTGGGTGCAAAAGCTCTCCCTGAATGAACTGGGAGAATTCCTGCAGCAGTTGTCCAAACAACCAGTAGGGGAGCTGTTTTACAACAACTGCAGGGCATAAAAAACTATTTTGGGTGCTTCAAGTATTTTATAGTGTGGTAATACAATAAAAATAATTTTAAAAAATGTGTTTCACTGTGATCAACATGGTGTTTCCACATACCAACTTTAAGACTAATTATTATTCATCTCATTCAACCACAAGTAGATGAATAAAAATAAATGGGAGAGGGGTAAAGTAACTGTTTATTTGTGTCTTTTTCATTGACAGTGAATGAAAACATCAACAGATAAAACTGAAAGTTTTGGGAACACCATTGATTTTTATAGCTGTGGTGCAGTAAACACACTTGTAAAGGAAGACGTTTTGTTGACAAATTCATACACGACATTAAAAAAAAAGTATTCTTTTTGTTTTCACACTGTATTCTTTCTAAACTAATATGCATATGCAAAACATGCACCATCAGTTCCTGAGCTACATACTGTATAACGGAAACACTGTGCATTCATATGAATATGTTGAAATGTTGGAAGGACCTGATTCAGTGCTGCAAGTCCAGTTAACATCATTAGTCTTACTTTGTAGTTGGAGGCCATTAGCCATACATAAGGCATATAATCTCTGAAAAAGAAAAATATGTTTGTGTCTACTGACCAGCTAACTCTTGCTTGTCGGTTGGATATCACACATCAGCAGCTGCTTTGCCAGCTCTAATCTATTTTTTCGTGTCAGTGTGAATGCTAAAGTCAGAAGTGTTAGAAAGCCAGCTGTCCAATCAGCCCTCAGAAAACTGCCGGAACAGGGTTTCTAAATGGCTGTCTTTGAATTTCGGGACAAAGTGGATCTGTAGGATCTCTGAGAATCCCTCAGAGACAGCAGGAGCCACAAAGTGTTTCCTGTCCAGAGAGAGAGATGAAGAGACAAATTAGGTTAGTAACAGAGCCTACCAAGTGCTTTTATTCCCTGAATTAAACCCAAACCGTTACAGTTACAGACTTTCATTGAAACATGGTAACAAAGATAAAACGAAAATGTGAAAATGTTTTTAACTAGAAAACTAAATTGGTGCATAAGTCTAGTTGGCACAAGAATCAAATATATTTTATAACTGGTAAGAGTGTGAGAAGATAGGTTACTCTTTCTTACTTGTAGCTGTGGAAAACCATGTTATTGACCTTGGCATGTTTAATGTTTGATGGCGCCATCTCACGGAACTAGGAACAAAGAAATACTTGTCACCACCAGCCAGGATAAAACAAACAAACAAAAGAGGAAAAGAGTGACAGTGTGCAAAGGCGAGCCATACTCTGTTGTTGTGTTTGGCTTGCTCCAGCGAGGCTGAGAAGTGGAAACAGCGACATGGCACTCCTGCAGCCTTGGCTACATCCACATAGCTGGAAAATACACACAGAACTTTGGTTGTACAAACACAGAAAAAAATAAATGCACACACAAGAAGCAGGAGTATATTCATACCACAAAATACAGCAACCACAGCATACGATCAGTACCTGCATTATTTTTAAAAAAAAATATTACCAATGTAGTTGGATTCCTTTAGAAAAAGGCTAAAATTATGGCAATAAAAGTAACATAGTGCCCGACAATGTTCAGGGTTTCCCACACGTAAATTTATTTGTGGCAGCCCACCACAATATCAGCATTGACCGCCGCATAGTAATTTTCTAGTTTTGGACCTGTGCACCCTCACACATATAGTTATATCAATTACTACCCCAATTAGATCGTAGTTAAAGGCAGAATGGATTGGTGAATTAATTCTGCCAACCTGCCATCTGCACATCACAGCAGATATGGACATTTTTCCACTCATAAGTAATTTTTGTGGGTCTCTAGGTCATTTAACCATTTAAGCAATCTATTATACTGAGGTTACTATATATACTGGCAGTGAGCTTCAATCATTCCTGCCAGGTGCTGGTGTACATCTCCACCTGGTCAGCAAATACACTCATCTGCCTGGATATCTTAATTGAAGTATGACTTTTAATGCTTTGTCAAGCCTGTTTGCTTGAAGGTGTATACCAGTGAGGTGGATCCTGAGTATACAGATAGGTCCATAAGTATTTGGACAGTGTCACAATTTTTGTAATTTTGCCTCTGTACACCGCCACAATGGATTTGAAATAAAACAATCAGGATGTGGTTGAAGTGTAGACTTT
>JBBPCS010004105.1:0-10000 GCA_037974645.1 Hollardia meadi
GTGTGTGTGTGTGTGTGTGTGTGTGTGTGTGTGTGTGTGTGTGTGTGTGTGTGTGTGTGTGTGTGTGTGTGTATTTGAATATGTGTATATACAGTATGTATACAATCAACCCAAAATAACAATTTGTCATTTAGTGTGAGTTTGCCCTGCACAATCTTTATCATATCACAAACATCTTGTAGTATTACCAATTCATTCTCTAAATACTTGTGCCCTTTTACTTGTAAAATAACTTTCTTCTGAAAATATTATTGAAACTTTGTAATATTTGACTTTTTTTTAACAGAATTGTTCAAAATAATGCATGAGATGCTGGAAAAGGGGTCAGAAAGGTTTTGTGTTGCCCTGGAGCAGCAGGAGTTAAACAACATAACGAATACATTTTGATTTTTAAAATGCTCTATTGTTCAAATAGGATCAAAGAGCAGAAAGCTACTTGATTTTCTGTGTACTGTCACTGGAAGAGCGCTGAAGCCACAAAGCAGTAAATGAAACCCCACAGATATGTGGCTAGATGTCTTCTTCTATTCACTATCTGAGCTATATATCTGCTGTATCTGCTCTGCTGTCAGTGCTGATACACACTGCCTGCATCTGAGGTCAGAGGTTAAATTATCTGCTTTTATGTCGTACCAGGAGGTAAGATTATACCAGCCCTGATGTGGGAGGCTTTGTTTCAAGTGTCAAGCAAAATCTGACCTGGTATAAAACATGTCTGACATCCAGGTGCTGCAGTGTTTACACTCTAAAGTCCTTCACGGAAACGTGCAGAGCACAGGACATGCCCGCTGCCATTCTCACTAACACTGTGGTAAACAAAACGGATGTGTGAGGAAGATGTGTGTTGCTCTGATCGACTTACAGATGTACTGTATGTACAGAGTCTTTCTAGAAATAGTTTCTTAGTAACTGTAGCAAAACTATATCAAGCTATTGCCACATAGAAATACTATACTAGCGGCATTTAAAAAAGCAGATCAGAATCTGAGCTTGAAGAACATGTTAAAAATTAAATACCGGAAGAAATAAAGAAACATGCTCATATGGATCCTTCTGGTTCAATTCAAAATTATTAAAGGTATTTCTACATTTTTAAACAGATTGGCCAAAAATAAAACCACAGTGCATGCAGAATAAAATCCACATATTCGTTTGTTTAAATATGCTCGACCTAATATGAGACTAATCAGGCTTGTTCTCTTATAGACCAAATCAATGTCACACTAATAAGAGCATGTGGACACCTGGCGGTTGATTTGCATTACAGAGATAGTGAAATCAGCAAACTTGTTTATTTCTGTAAGATAAATGGTTAAAGACAGTGGTCTGACCTATCTGACGTTTCTGCTCTGCTTATTTTATGTTCTGTGTTGCTTTGCTCAATAAGCTCAAGCTCAAGAAATGTTTTGTGGACAAAGAAACTTTGTAAATTTTTCCTTTAAGTCAAGTTTAAGTCAAATTCCAAGTCACCAAACCCAAATAATCTGTCCTCGTTTAGATTATTTAAAATTTTTAAGAACGTTACCCACTGAGCAATGACACATCCATGAGACATCAATTTAACCTCTTTGTCGAACGTTCAAAAGACGTCCACTCATGAGCCTGAAGGATAATGAAAGGTTTTGCAACGTCCTTTTTAAACGTCTTTTAAATGTTCACTATTGACGTCCAAGTGATGTCCTTCAAAATGTTTTTAAGATGTCATTTTCAGACATATTTTCAATATCAATTTCATTCAGAGGACAGTTTATTTTTTATGGTTCAAAAAGAAAGCTTTTACAAGGTCTTGCTTGGGCTCACTGCAGACGTTGGCACAGGTGGAATTCGAAGAGGAAACCAAGGGTAGTTTCATTATATGAGGTGCTTATTCTACTAGGTGAGCTGTAACTATTCTGTCTTTTCCTGTACAGTGGAATACCAAGTTTTTCCTCATCAAACCTTCATCACGTAGGCTGTTGTTCTAATGTTGCATGACAAAACATGGTGTTTAAAGAAACTGGTTCAACTGAACTGCCAAATGATCACATTCTTTTAAATGTATGGTTTACACAGCGTCCCACCTTATTAGAATCATTGTATAAGCTCATATTTTTATTGAAATGAGGCAAAATTTCCAAAATACTTGATTCATGTAAATTTAAACTTCCTAAAAAGTCTGCTCCTTTGCAACCCTCATGTATTTGGAAATTATTAAATAAATTTGATATGATAGCAAAATACCATGTAACACTTTTCTGATTGGTTCAAATACTGAAAAGGTTTTTAGATGTCTGTAGACCTCCTAAAGGGGTCGGATATTTAGTTTTTCTTTCACATCCACAGACATCCAAGAGGAGTCTTAGTCAGATGTTCAGATATTGAACCTGTTTTGGACGTCTACACGTATAAAAGTGGCTCTTGACTGACGGATCTTTTACAGACATGATGCCTAGTTTAGTGAGTAAGAGGAGTCGCCTCTTACATGGAGAAAACCTTTGAAAGTTATCTCCAAAAACATCTGTTTAGACAGGTGGAAAGGTCAACATCTGACAGCAGTCCAGTCTGAGACATAGATTATCTGCACTGGTGCTGCGGTGCTGCCATCACCACTTGTAGAGTCTGAAACAGGACGGGAGGCCACAGACAAAAATGACACGCTTAGTCAACATACAAACTCATCAAGCCTAGATAAACACCAGATATGGCCATCTCCTTCACCCCGGCTCAACCCTCACTCAGTCAGTCTGCACAGCCTCCACAGAGACTTGGAGTCTCTCCAGAGGCCAATAGAAATGGTGTGACCTTGAGATAGTAGACTGAACCAGTGTGTCAGCCGGGAGCCAAGAGGCGATTTCACCTGCCAAATGGAAACCTTTCCGAGAGACGGCTGAGTGATGGACCGCCGTAACATGCCACCTATTAGGATTAATAAAACACTAAGACGTTGGGGAATGTGGCTGATGGCCTCTCCTCCTGTGTACACCTGTAAGCAGATAAAATGTGTGCAGGCACACACAGACGTGCACACACATAATGCCTGAAAGAATCCAGACCAATTTTTTTAATTTTATAGGAGATATAATAACACAAAACACACAACAAACTTCACACAGTTTGTTTTAAAGTGATCAGAGCACACTTGGTTGAAATGTTTGCTAAAAAAAAAAGGCAAGAAATCTTGAAGACAGCGATCTCATTGGCTGGTCCCACACAGGAGACTGGGGTTCACATCCTGCGTGAATATGAAAGTTAACAGACTGGTTTTAATTTATCTCTGCAAGTGAAGTAACATAATGTATTGTATAGTATAGTGTGTGTGTGGGGGGGGTTCTGAACGTTGATGTTGTTTTGTTTTTTAATGCCTAAACTTATAAAATAAAAGCTTAAAATGTGTGAAATAATACACATTTTGTCCTTAAAAGTGGCATGTTATTCAAACTCTATGCCATGAGATCATGTTGGTATGCTAGGGGTCCAACCATAAACAGCCTGGCCGATTAATGTATCTGATATTCAGCATTTTCTTTTGATCATTGGAATCAGTGACAAAATAAATTCATTTAATAATGGCTCCATTGGCTCTGATGCAGCATGCAAATTAATCTGGAAAGTAGCCTAACTCATAACTAAGATTATCAGATAATGTACTTAGTTACATTCCATCACTGAAAATTATTATTGATATACCTGTAACCATCATCCACAGTGATATCTCAATTATCACCAAACCTCAGAGTGATAATCAATGATTTAGTTGACAACACTTATTTCAGAGCAGACTTTGCTTTATAATAAAGCATTCTCATCCAGTGGGCCCGGAAGCAGAAAATGGTTACATTATTATTATTATATTTTACAAAGATAGTTGTTTTTATATCTAAATGTGTTCAAGAATTCACATAAATAAAACGTCAAATTAAAATGCATAATTTTAATGACCAAGAACATTTGAAAATCACCAAATAAACTTGTTCTGCCACAGCTATCTAACATCTGCCACTGCTAGCTAACGACTGTCACAGCTAGCTAACGTCTGCCACAGCGAGCTAACGACTGTCACAGGTAGCTAACGTCTGCCACAGCTAGCTAACGACTGCCATAGCTAGCTAATGTCTGCCACTGCTAGCTAACAATTGTCACAGCTAGCTAACATCTGCCACAGCTAGCTAACGACTGCCACAGCTAGCTAACATCTGCCACTGCTAGCTAACAACTGCCACAGTAAAAGTAAACACCAATTGCTCCAAAGTGGTGTGGAAATACGGCCGTGACTACATTAAGTACATTAAATGATTTGGATTCATAATGGCAGGCAATGATGCTAAGCTCAAAACACACTGTGTTGAATGTGGGGACATCTTATAATTGTTTGTCCATTTTTATGATCATGTAATGTTTAATATTTTTACGTTTTATTTGTCATTTATTTGGAATGGTGGTTCTCGAATTTTTTTTAACAATCAGAAGTGGGCCTGAAGTTACAAAATGTAGAGTAGCTACCTGTGCTTTAGATCATATATCATTATTTCATCACATCAAAAGGTCTCTGGGGTTTTTTTATAATCTTCTCATTCATTCAGTGAAACTGATCAAGACATTTCCGTGTGCTTCCTGTCGAGCGGTCAATTGTCCTTGGACTCAAGATTACCCAGAGTCAACCAGAGGTGACCCGAGCAGCACGAGCATCACGAGCAGCTGACACTGCAGCCCCGCTCTCACTAACTGACACCGGGCTCGTTTCCAGTGACAGGTGGAGCACCGAGACAGCAATCCATTAGCGCTAATACGCTGGACTCAACCAATCAATAGCGCCATACAGTATATGTGAGCTAAGAAAAGAGGCTCTTAAATGAATGGGAGGCAGAGAAGAGTATAACTGCCTGAAGCAAATAGAGGTCTCCTCGCTATTAATATGAGCAAAGCAGACAGGAAGAGTCGGTTTAATTTATGTCTTCTGCTTGCAGCCATTATGGACTCCAATTCAAATCTGCAGGGAAATAAAAGTCTGGATTGTGTTGACTGTAAAATATATTCAAGATGTCAATAGAATGACTGTTTTCTCAGGTACAATCTCTTTTGCTTTGGGGCTACGTAAATTAAGTCTTCCATCAGGGCTGATGATGTTTCCCCAAAACATCCTGCAGTAAAAGCTATTTGAAGTAACGATAAAGCAAATGGCTAATGGTGATTGTAGCGGCATTACCCGCAGCCCCACCAATCATAATCAAGGCGTAGCTGATTAACATGCTGCACTCCTGCATAAACAAACCCGGCGGTTGGCTAATGATAGAAAGAACTCTGCATTAAATAACAATTATACTCACCAGGATGGAATCAGCTGCTGTGCTCCGTGACATTTTCAGATAAATTAGCAGTTTTATTTTTTATTTTTCAAGTATCAGCTCAAAATTGCGGTCTTATTTTCGCCCTTTTTGCTTGTTAAAACGTGTGAAACCACATCAATCTTGCATTATTTCATGTAAGAGACCTAAAAATTATGACAAAAGCACAAACACTTCAGCATTTGAGAGGCTGAGACAGTACAAAGAGAGCAGCTCAGTCTGGCTGCACTGTTATCCTAACACATTTTTTTTCTCCTCCATTTCAAGTCAACTAAACTGAAACTAGAGAGCAAAAGACAAAAAAACGAAATACAAAAACCCTTTTCCAGGATTCATGTTCTCGTCCCAGGTCATCAGATACTGACGATTT
Source organism: Hollardia meadi (assembly GCA_037974645.1). NCBI lineage: Eukaryota > Metazoa > Chordata > Actinopteri > Tetraodontiformes > Triacanthodidae > Hollardia > Hollardia meadi. The sequence continues at coordinate 5,692 of JBBPCS010004105.1, forward strand.
GTCATGCGCGACTCGTGCAACAGGCTGGAATTTTAAATACAGCATATTCCTCAGAGTTTGACTTATTAATAGAGGAACCTCTACTCGGTTTTACTTCACTGTCTCCCAGCATTAGCACTGCAAGCAACCCTTAAGATACAGTACATACAGCAGTCACAAGCTATCAACCCTGGTATCAGGCTCATAGCTCAGCACGTCTGTCTGAGAGATATTGTTCAAACAGGCTGAGAATCCCACATAAGCATTAATATGATCTGTGTTCAAAGACTTTCAAGACATGTTGCTTCTTCACAGAGAGCACTGTCAACACACTTAGCCTAATACAACACATGTCATATATATTTAGATGCATTTCTATAACAAAAACAATGCATGATCAAAACATTTGTAATAATGATTCATTTCAAACAAAGAGACACAACAAAACATTTGCAGAAACTGGCATGTGAGATGTGGCAAAAAGGAAGTTTCTGGTGATCAAAGTTATTGATTACCTAAAAAGCCGTGAGGGTCGTCACCTCAAGTTGTTTAACAGATCTTTTACTACTCTATGTTCCTCGTCCTCCCTGAGATCCTCTGATATGTCACTCCTTATTGTCCAGTATCATTGTGCTCAGATTGATAGATAAAGGTGATGGACACTTTGCAGTCGGGGTTCCTCGACTTTGGAATGACCAGCCTGAGGAGATTGTTGCTTCAACCTCTGTCTCATCATTTAGATCATTTTAAAAACATTTTTAAAAGTTTCAGGGATTTCAATTACATTTTATTTGGTGTTACTCTTTGTGTTTAGTTTTTGGTGTAAAGCACTTTGTGACTTTTGAAACTTTTGAAAGTTGCCCCCATAAATAAAGTTGTATTATTTTATTCTATCCACAGCTGCTTCATACATTATGTCATATTAATGTGCATGTTAACTATACTGTAAATATTACTATATTTTAACAATGTTGATGATTTGGCTGTGTCATTGTTTTCCTGTGTTGGCCTCTGAAGCACATTGTAATCTCAGTTTGAGAAGTTCAGCTAACTTTATTTATACCTTCATTGTACTAATTCACTGTAAAATAGATAAACACATCTCATCCCAGGTCATCAGGTCCCGACACACGTGCACACACATGCGTCTCATCCAGACACACATGGTGTAGGTTACTTTGGTTTATGTTTGGGCACAAAAAGAACATGTGGTTAGGTTTTGGAAAACATTGCAGACGTTCGGTTTCAAACGGGATGCAAACCCCGGAGCTGTGGGTAACAGTCCTGTGTGCGTGTGACCCTTCACTAAACCCCGACCTCCATCCCTCTTGGGACTTTCTCGCTTTATAAACTACTTCTAATAGTGACGCAGATAGGTTTACATTAATTGGAGGGACATTAAAGCCCAGTGCATCTGGATGGGACACAAGGGCTTGTGACAAAGCATCAGTATCTGATGACCTGAACGGGCTGTATATTTACAAAAATCGCTAAAATTTCAATCAAAAATTGAAATTGAAAAGATAATTGAGTATAAGAAGAGATGAGCAAATTATCGCATTCTGTTTTATTTACGTTTGACAACAGCATCCTAACTTTTTTGTAATCTGGGTTGTGCTGTTCTGCAGCTAGTAAAGAACTTAGCGACAAGCCTTCATTACATAAAAGATACCTAACCATATCACCCTGTTTTAGCTAAATTTGATTGAATTTAAAGGTTTTGCTGTGCAGATAGAATTGAATTGTATTTAAATTTGGGTACTTTGGTTTTCCTTAAATCGCTATTTATTATGTGCATATTAATGACACTATTAATTTAGACAGGCAATAGACAACTTTTTGCTGTAACTTATCATAATTAATTAAAATATATATTGCACAGTGTAATGGCTGGAAAAAAATGTTTAGATCGGTTCCCTGTAAGCCTCACTTTCACTTTGCTGTTCATTTTTCATGGGAAAACAAAGGTTCAATTTACAGCACAAAGGAAGCTCGTCAGCCATTGTGGGAAATAAAAACAGGAAGAGGCATTGTTCTCGCCGGTCACTATTCCCAGGTTACAGTGGAACAAATGAATAACTGGAAACTCTACCCTGCAAAAGAAAAAATAACTCCACTGATGGAGAAGGAGAGTGATAGAAACTGAGGTAAAACAAGAGTGAACAGATGGGCATTCACTTGTGGTAAAAAAGCTCCGGTGTTGTGTTGTGTATGTTTCCCCTTACCACCAGGACTTGAGAGGGTTCAAAACCGACATTCTTTCTACTAGATCAGTAAGTAACAAGAGCTGCCTACTTATTAATACAACCGGGTGTTTACTCTGCCTTTATCACAGCGCTGAGACCAGAGTTTCTAGGTCCAATTGGAATTCTTTTGCTTTGGACAGTAGCCATGCTGCTAGCAGTAGCCATATTGCTAACACTGCCTTTGCGACCACGGTGCCACCAATAACACCACTTGGAAACACTATGAGGAGGAAAATGATCTATTTCCACTTTAATATTGTACCATTGGTGGTAATTTGGTTTTCTAATTACTTTCCTGTGATATGAGCCACTTTTTAATAGTGTCTTGTAAAGTTCAGCTCATGAAGTATGGTCCTATGTTAACTAATGGTACAAAAATCTCCTATAATGACAACAACACCCACAGTGAATACCACAGTATTTCAGTGCTTCCCACATTCCTCCTATGGCAAATGATAAGTGATAGTGACCCAGGTGAGACCGACCAGTGGCTTGGCTTTAATGACGTTTTAATGGGAAACTAATGGAGGTCTCTGCAGACAGACCTCAGTGGGTTCAGCGTGAGGTCAATGAGGCATGAGAAACAGGCTAATTGCTGCTTCATAAAGGCTGTGTATAAAAACAGTTATTGTTCTGCTCGATACTCTGTGGGAGGCATTTGGCTCCGGGGGGAGGTTTAATGCTGTCAGGCCGCGCTCACCGAGGCGAAGATCAAAGTTTACTACAGGTCATCCAACAATACGCAAACAAAAAACTCGTTTTTATATATGTGAAGGCCACACTATAGGGATTCAGTTTTCCCTAAAAAAAAAAATAATAAAAAAAATAATAAATAATAATAATAATAATAAAATTGCTCAAATATTAGGTAGGTTTAATTGGAATTATGATGTGAAATGTGTATAAAATGTGTTTTTAGTCATTTTTTTAGGAGCCATAATGGCAGAAATTCATAAAAAGTATGACATTAGGCCAATGCCATGAAAAATCATTTTTATTCAACATCCTGTATGATGGAATTAGGGAGTCTTTCCCTGCATCGTCTGGTCGTAGGTGGTTTGAGTGTGAGGGCTATATTTTGGGGCCCACGCACCACAAGAAGTGCAGCTCAATAACTCTCTCAAGTCCGTCTGCTTCAACCAGACGGATGTCTCCAGAAACGTGAATTCAACTTGAAACAAGACATCTTCTTCTCTTGGCAGCATATCAGAGCTGCTGAATATATTAATTTCCACATTGTGGAAAATAACATCTTCTGTGTAAAAATGCTGCACAGGATTCCAAAATTGTTTGTCTTGATGAGGAGACCCACATGTTCAAAGGGGACGAAGGTAACAAATGTGATTGGCCCCGATTGTCACAGCTTCAGCCATGCCATGCCTAACATGTTTTGCTTTTTTCCTATTTCTACTCTGCTTTTCACCATTAAATTAGAGAATTGTTGTGTTTGTGCAAATCAAGGACATCAAGTCCACAGTTTTCCTAAAACAGAAAAAGTACGTTATCTTTCTGGGTGGGATTTGCGCAGATGAAGAGATGGGCCATTCTCAGATACGGCAGTCTGGTCAGTGGCACTACACTGAGCATGACACTGTATTCAGCCCTTATAGCATCATTTCTGGAGGCGGACCTCCAATATAGGAGTATAAAGAGCGAGAAAGTCAGGTGGTCGGGGTGGTCAGATGGGTAAAATACAGTAACTTTCTGTGAAAAACCAGGGTTTGAGTCCTGTGTGTGACCAAGGACCCTATTTAAATGTTTAAACTTCATGGTGGATGTGTATTGGGGCATGTCCATCTCCATTTTGCTAGTTAAACGGCGCATAATCTGGCCACAAAATAGGGAGGTGGAAGGCAAAAAATAGTTGTATTTTGTCCACTAATTATTCATAGCTGTGTTTGGGGCAGGACATGAATTAAACCAATCAGTGTGTCATCTCCCTTTTCCTTTAAAGCCAGGTACTCCTGCTCAGGCCGCATTGCTTTTTAAAATGTGGCACTTATCTTGCTGAGGGACAGGTATGTGGTCTTTGGCCGTGGACCCTCGGCCTACACTGTCTCCCAATCCTCTGTCCCATCAACAAC
>JBBPCS010004106.1:0-11626 GCA_037974645.1 Hollardia meadi
GACAAGCGCCCAACAACAAGTGCCTCCACAAAGCAGCTGTCGATAACACAAGCATTTACAAATCACATGGCAATATTAAAAATAATTTATTTTGTTTGCAAGAAATGTAAGTTATTTATTTTCTACTTTTTTTAGGGAACTTGCTTTTTACCTTAAAATTAAAATGTGACCTTTTTCACAAGACGTTTTAATTTCAAGCGATGTGTGCTTTGCTTTCAATTGTTTGAAATATTCAATAAATAACCATAAATAGTTCATCTGTGTGTGTTTTCTTCAATTATTTTAAAATCACAAAGATAAGATATGCACTCCATTAGAACAAATATCCCAGCTTTAATAGTTGAGCATATTTACAGTACAAACCTTGTCAGTGAACTATGAGGGCAGTGGTGAGGGCAATTACGATTTTAGCTCAATCGTAATTGAGCTAAAAGGTTCAATTAATCGTGATATTGATTTGAGGTCATATCGCCCAGCCCTATTGGTTGGTATCATAAAACTGCCGAACTTTAATACAAAGCCCTAGTTGTAACTGACTGCTCACCTTAGTAAAACATTACTGTAATGGAGTTAACTGTCTTATCATTGTTGCTAGTAGAAACTGAACCGTAACATCATGTGAAAGTCCACCTTGATGGGGCTTGATGGGAACATTTTCATGGTTGTTTGTTTGCCTCTGGGACTTCCAGCAGAAGCTGAAGCCCAACTGTATGCACTGTGACAATTACCTCTATTATCCAAGATCACTGGTGTGTGTGTTTATAAGCTGAATATCAGTGTGTATTTTCACTGAGAGAAGCAGACTCCCACAGTGTAGCACTGGTAGAATTGATTGTGAGCTCTGCGGTCCACCTCTGGGGTTCCAGCTTCATGAATGAAACCTTCACTGTGCAGTCGGACATCGATTAACTAACTAACTAACGGACTAACTCTATACCTGCATCGAGTGAGTTTGATTAAAGTCAATACTACATACACTAACCTTCAAAGCTGGATTGCCAACATTCATTTTGTCTCGCGAATGATTTTCAGAGAGCAGCTTTGGCTCAAGGTTCTGCTTTTCATCTGATGGGTTTTCTTTGGTTATTATTTGTGTATCTTCTGAATTGAATTTCACCCCAAGGTGGATTAATGAAGTAAATCTTTGTCTTCTGTTTCAAACTCACAACTGGAGAGTCAGTGCTCTGTGTTTAATGGACCACATCAATGTCATGGCATGTTTTTGACCATCAACAAAGCCCATATACTTAACCGCCAAGCATTTACCAAATGTGTACTGTGTGTTTTGTCTTATATCCTGTCCTTGAATATTTGAATTGAAACCTGATCCATCACAGGAAACATCAAAAAAAAAAGTCTAGTTATGAACCAAAGGGTACTCTCACATTCATTATTGTTTGAGTTGAGTTATGAGTTAGACATAAGCAAGAAGTAAAAAGGATCATTTGAACACGTGTTAATAAAAAGTTGCTGCTTTGCAAGTTTTCAGTTGTCTCTGCGTCAAAACGTACAAATGAGGTAACTTTGACAAAAATTCAAATTCTCTTCATTGGCTTGGTCATACCTGACATTACAGAAACATGTTGTACAAGGTTTACAATGTAAAAAATACTTACTAAACATTACTGGACACATTATAGCACGATAATTTTACATGAGATAAAGTGTTTATTAGATTGTGTAGTATTTTAATTGTACAGCAGAGGCGGCATAAATTCCAGTCACAGTACCAAAAGTGTATAACTGTTGCATATTTCAAACTGCACCACTGTCAAAAACATTACACATTTTTGAACAACCAAAAAGGTCATGTAAAACAGTGGTCAGTTGCTATAGAAACTGTCCACTAGTGATGCGCGGCATCAACTCATTACCCTGTGGGTCGGGAGGATTCGGATCAGTTAACAAAATACCACAGGGTTCGAGTGGGCGGGTCAATAAGTGACAAAGAAGCGTTCCACTAACTTAATAATAACTTTACAGATAATTTACAGAAACATTGAGTGCAATAGTGCCCCTTACACCTTCTCTTCCTCTCTGTCTTGTAAACACACACATTGTTTGTTTGTGCGTGGGAGAGAGAAAGAGAGAGAGAGACAGTTCATGGCTGTAAGAATGAAGGCTTTGCTGCTCCTCAACAATAAAGAACAGCATTTGGAACACTTCCATCTGTTTATTGAGCCTAAATCTTTCCAGAAAGAGAAATAAAGAGAAAGCGAGCACTCTGGACCTGCTCCAGGTCTGGCTCCCAGCATCAGGATCAGCACCTGAGATGCCCGGTGCTCAGTCTTGTCCTCAGTTTTGACAATTGTGCTAATGTATTGCATAAAGTTGACAGTTTGTAGGACGGGTCAGGTTTGGGTGGTTCATTAGCACATATTTTTGCTGGTCAGGTGCAGATTAGCTCTCCTAACGGGTCAGATGGGTGCGTGCACCGGTTCATCATGTGTATCATCCTGTCATCTTGTCAGGTATACTGAAGTATGAAATGCAGACACCACCAAAATGCACAACATCCTCCAGAATGTTAGCGATTTTGCCCAAACCTCAGATCAGATTCTTTCCTTAAACTTGATCTTAATGTTTGAGTTGTGAGCACTTGGATTGCGTTTATGTTGCACTCTCTTGCCTCATCCCAGAGCCAAAAGAGCTAAAAATTTCCTGCAACCATGAAGCCTGCAGCAGCAGAAATAACAACAACAACAACAGGCTGATGGTATGTTTAGACACTGATGAAGGTGCTGGAACACTTCCAGACACACACAGATCAGATTAGACTACGACTAGAAGGAGGTGATGAACACTGAGATGTCACTCTCTCTTCACACCATTCTCCGTGTTCTGGTGTTAATTCCCCGTGGCTCCGTTGTTTAACAGCAGTTCCTCCACATTTAATGGATCATGCTCTATCTTTTAAAGGTCATAAAGCAGCATCAGTGATATTAGCCTCAACAATAGAACATAATAATGGTGTAACAGTGAGTGTATAAGGAGGAGAGATTAATGCTCGCTGAGAGGAGAGGAGGGTCTGACTGACAGGTGACATCACAGGGGGTTTCACGTCAGATACACATGTCAATCATTCAGAAAATGAGCTACAGAGACATTTCTCTCTCTCTCTCTCTCTCTCTCTCTCTCTGTCTCTCTCTCTCTCTCTCTCTCTCTCTCTCTAAATATATATATATGTCAATATATCTTAAGGTGCTCGGTCAGTTACACTATTAGATCCTATGGATTTGTACAGAGACAGAGTTCTGTTTACATTCAGTGTTTTTCTTTTACCTCTACCTGTTAATGACATTTTTTTTAATCATGTAGATTTTAAGAGTGTTTTAAACATTTACATCCATATTTGATAGCTGGCTGTTTCTTCTTGGCACTTCTTTTCATCGCATGTTAGCAGCTGGCTAGCTAGCTGGTGAGCAGTCAATAGATTAGACTGAAAGTAGCGGTTTGGCACGTGTGCACATGCATTCATGTCCTTGCTTGTGTGCTCAAGATACAACCAAAACAGGAACCCACTCACAAAAACACTGCTCCATAACGCTACTAGAGGTCAAAACCATCTAAGGGGCCCTTTAAAGGCTCTGAAAACATTTTGAAATCCAAATAAGGACACACCCTGCTGTCTTTATCAATTGTGCTGAGGTGGAGCAGGTCAACAGTTTTAGGTTCACACACATCACACTGTCATGGTCATCACACATCTCCACCCTGGTAAAGAAAGATCAGAAACAAGTAAGGAAACTTAAGATGGCTAAATTCTGGATAGAAAGCATCCTGACTGGAAACATCACTAACTGACATGTTTCATGCACGACTCAAGACAGGAAGGCTCCACAGCGGGTGATTAAAAGTACCCAGAACATCATTGGTACACATCTACCGAGCATCAGTTTTATCAGTGAGGTGAGGTCCACACCCCACCACCCCACCCCAGCCACAGCCTGTTCACCCTGCTGCTATCTGGAAACAGATACAGAAGTATCCACTGCCGTACCAGCAGACTGCAGTAGAGCTTTTTTCCTCAAGCAAACATTTGTTCCAACAAAAACACACAAAGTACAGACACTTTGTTATTTCACTTGAGACATTTCTATTCACTTCGGGGCAGCAGAACAAGCTCAAAACACAACATACTATCACCTTATAAAGTTGTAATGATAAACATGTCAGCAGACAGCTGCCTATTTACACATCAAACAGATAGAGAGCAACAATAATTGAAATTAAAAAAAAAATATTTTAAATGAAGAAGCTACAAAGAGCTCCTGGTATACTGTAGTATTTTGGGCAGCGTAAAGAAATACAACAGCAATGGGATGAATTGAGTTGGAATATTTGTATCATAATGTGAAGCTGGACATTGATTTGCATTTCCATTACTTCAAAGTCTCCTGCTGCAGGGCTGGTAGATTTAGGGCTGAAATTAAAAGCACAAAACCATTCAGACTAACTGAGCGGAGCCTAAACCAAAGTCAGAATGGAAAAGTTTATGCATATATTCAGTGTATATATATATATATATATAATGTATATGAATATATTCAATGTAAATGAAGAGTGGTCCTTTTTCATTCTCACTGCAGAGGCTGAATTTTGTTGAATGTTAATGTTGCTAACCTCAGCCTCAATTTGCATATCATCTTCTTTGGCCAGAGAAGCGGAAACGGTTGTGTATGCTGCCAATGACGGAGCCAGGGATTAGCCTTTAATTTCATTAACACAGAATAATTGTCTGCGGAAAGAGAAAGGCTCTGTGCCCAAGATGTGTGAACTTTCCTCCTAAAGAAGTTTTTGCTGCCGCAGTGCATTCCAGGGGTTGTTGTGCTGGATACCTCAGGATGTTTTACATGTCTCAGCTTAGACTCCAAAAGCAGCCCAGGCATCAATAATGAAGAGATTCAATGACATCTGCTGTGCCGCTTCAGTGTTTGAAGTGTGGTCCTGGAACACAGCCAGATGAAACGCAAAACGCATCATCTAAAAACCGCTCCCTCTCCCTCTAACTTCATCTGTATCAAACATTAATCAAAGCTGTAGCACAATTTCATGTGTATGTTTGTGTAAAGGATCATATCAGTGTTTTTGTTCAGATTTTAAACCCAAATCCTCTTTACAATAGTGATGACCCCTTACCAAAGGGTATTGTATTACTAAAAGATGCCCTCCACTCAAAAAGTTTTTTAGACTTACGTTTTTAGTCTTAAAATCATTTGCAGCAGCGAGCTTATGTTCCATAAACAATAATTCATAAACAGCACAGGCTGCAAAATCTGTCTATACAAATGGAGTTTGTTGTCAGTTTGGATACAAGAGGTTGGTGGCATGATGCTGTTCCACAAGTGTTGTTGGATTGATGATGAATAACACACTAAGTTTGTTAATTCAACAGTGACATTACATAACACAAATTTTCAAAATATAACGAATGCAGCACATTTACCCAGAATATGTTTCAACTAACTTTTAACTTTTATCTTACTTAAGTACACTCAAAAAAAGTAATTATGCTTGAATGTCGACTTAATGTATTTTAATTACATATCCAATTTCCATCCTAATTTTATTACATACGTGCAATGTAAAGTGTCACATTTAATGCAATGTTTTTCTATGATGTTGACTCAATGTGAATAAATTAAATTTCTTACAGGAGACAGAATGAATAATTAAAAATGTATTACTTTTATGTAAAATATACTTGAATAATAAACAGTTGAATAAACACATTTTTGCGTTAATTAATTTGTTAACTGACTCAATCTGATAGAAATACATTACATTAAATGTGACCCTTCACATTGAACCTATATTCTAAAAAAAGATGGAAAATGTATATGTAATTAAAATACATAAACATTAAATATTAGTATTACATTACAAACATAACATTTGAGCCTAGTTATTTTTTTATGTGCATTGTAGTCAAGTACTTTTACTTATACTTGAGTAAAGATTTCTGTAAAGTAACAGCAGCCAGGTCGTGTAGTTACATTTTTAAGTAGACAGTGTAGCTTTATCTGCTGTGTTTTTCCTTTTGCATGAGTTGTCTTAAGTTAAAGTGCAGTCAGCTCTCTCAGCAACTGTAAAAAATGTATAAATTTAAAATACTCTCAGAGGAAGCGTCATCAGTAATGGGAAATAGATGAGTGGTGTTAAAAGGGGCCAAAACATACAAAACTATGCCATGGTCTGTATGGTTTCAGTGTGTTAAAATAATGTAACAGATACTCCCCATTAGTAAGAAATATGTCATCTTGTTTTAAGTTCCCATTGAAGTGCTGCTGTCAACTAACTGTTACAGCTAAAATGTTGAGAAAGAAATAAGTCACTTCAGTGGTGTGTGAGACATTGGTTGAGATGGATGAAAACAATCTTTCGGGGGAAGGAAAAGTTTATGAGATTATTCAATAGTGCTGACCCCCCCACCCACACACACACACACAATTTAGGATTGATGGGCCGACCGTTTAATCAAGACTCTCCTGTCAATCCGCCCCATCGCTCCGTGATCCTTTGACCAGGATTTATTGAATGACACCACCTTTCCAGCAATTTCTTCCGTCTCACATGAGGATTGAAATGCGCAGCCTGAATCTATGTCTATATTGTGGAAGAATGATGCATTTGCCAATGTCACAGATTGCAGAGAAACCACAACAGCAGCCAAGAATCGAAATGAGGCGAAGCTTCTCAGTGTCGACAGTAATCAATCCCATTTCAGCAGGCTTTTGATGCTGACACAGGTACTGTGGTCCAATTGAAAGTGACACACTGACAATGTGATTTAGACTCTTCATATCAACACAGGCTGATACTTAGTGCTGTATTTGGAATCACAAGAGGGCATAATTAAGTTTTAACAACATCATTGAAAAGTGCTTCACCAAGAACGAGTCAGCATTCTAAACTACAGTAAGCACATGCTCCTCTTGCTCTGAATATATTAAAGGTGAATATGTTTAAAGCTGCACTATTCAATGTGTTTATATTAAAAATTGATCAAGTGACAATGTGGAGAGGTATCACTCTGAGTGTAAAAACCCCACATAAAGTTATTACCCAAGTCTGCAGTAAGGCTAATGTGCTGGCAACAGTTATTTATCTACAGTGCTCATATCCAGCGCTTACAGAGCAACATTATCATCCTTTTTGTTGGAATTGTGTTTAGACACACCTGGTGAATATTGGACTTATTATTGGACTCTTATAAAGGGCCGTCCACACCAACAACAATAACTATAAATATATTCTTTCAACAATCGTTCTAACTCAAGTCCACTCCACAACTGTTACGACCATGGCAGTCATGAACAGTATCGTTAAGATCGCTTTTAGAGCGATTTGATGAACGACAAAAACGGAGAGCCAATCAAAATCCATCTGTGCAGTGCTTATACCATCTGTCTCTAACTGTAGCCTTATGTAGGCTAAGCTAAGTGATGGCATTTAGCTAACACTTATTAGATAGTCTACTCTGATCACTCGGTTTTGGCTATTGTGGTGTACAATATTGATATAACGTAAAATTAGACTGCAAATTACTCATGAAAAAATATTTTACCTGAGACATAGTGCCAAACAGTCTGTGGTGCTGATGAGATCTCTGATGTTCAACTTATTATTCCTCCAGGTCTCCTATGTTTTCAGGTTGTCCGTCCCACTCTTGTAAACACGATATCTCGGGAACACCTTGAGGGAAATTCTTCAGATTTGGCACAAATGTTCACCTGGACCCGAGGATGAACTGATTAGGTTTTGGTGGTCAGAGGTCAATGGTCACTGTGACGTCACATCTGTCCCATTCTCATGAATGCGATATCTCAGGAACGCTTCGAGGGAATTTCTTCAAATTTGGCACAAATGTCGAATTGGACCCAAGGATTAACTGTTTATATTTTTCTAGATAGAGGTCAAAGTTCAAGGTCACTGTGACATATTAAACACATTTTTAGTCATAACATAATAACTCATACACTAATTATGACAAAATTTCAAACAAATGTCAGGATAACAGGATATAGAACAGGATAATGAAGATGAATTCATGACATTTTATATCCAAAAGGACAAAAATCAACTTCACTGTGACATCATAATATTGTCAAAAACACTGTTTTGGCCATTATTCAAAGCCATAATTCAGGGACAGAAGGGGAGATTAGACTGTACAGATCTTCTGTGCTGCAGGGTTGAACAAGTGTGAAGAATCCACATTTTAGAATTTAAAGGTTCTTTACAGCAACATCCATTTTTGAAGCATTGTAGTCCACCACAAGCTCATTGGTTCTGCTGATATTGAGCTTCAGGTGATTCTTGTTGCACCATGTGACCAAGCTCTCTGTCAGTCACTACATATTAAATGAGTCTGGACAGACATGGATGGAAACTGTAACTTGACTGGTGTGCAGAGGCAGACAACCATGAGGCAGTAATTCTAGTTCTTACTGATGTCGTCTTTGATGTTTGCCAGGATACAACATCAAATCGATATTGAATCATACAAAAGTATGAATAAAGTATGTCTTCAGAGGACGACAACTCTTGTAGCAAAGTGTTGGATTCACTAACTTATCATTGAAGAATTTTGTGGTTTTCTTTTTGTTTTGCAACGTCCAGCAGTAACAAGCCATAAATATCCATTTTACTAGCGGCAGACTGCTGACACAGCTGGATGCGCAGCATGTGCTTTGGGCCAGAGTTTACAGAAACGTTATCATTCATTAGTGTGGACACTCACAGTCATATTGAAAAAAAACGTAATAATTATTGGTGTGGTGGAGAGCCACACAAAAATATCTCTTGTCTCTTTGGCTACCAGATGCTCCTCTATGTTCACCAGCTGGTCTCTAACTGTGTCTGAGCAGGTAGTATACGGTGGGTTCATCAGAGCTGCCTGCTGCTGCTGATTGATGTGAGTGCTGAGACTGAACCAAAACAGTAAATGTATCACAATAATGAGCTACAGTGCTCCATAGAGCTGTGAAAACTCCCGAGCTGGTGATGATTGTCTTCAGGTTTGTAACGACAAGCGACCCCTTTCATATCACACACGGTCATTTAACCCCTGCTTATTATTGGAAAGTTTTAAATATAAAGGTGGACACAATAAAAGCACCCTGCTACAATAAGCTGCTGTGGTTGAATATATGAAGCCGACAGCGCTTCATTGTTGTTAATGTTGTATCACAGAGGTGTTGTTAGATCAGTGCTAAGGTCATTTTTCAGGCATTGTGTTGTATCAGTTAGGTGTTCCAGTTATTGTTCAACCCATCCATGTTCCAAGGGCAAGCTAAAGCCTCGAAACAGAATGAAAGGCTCGAGGTATATAAAGCTAATGCCTCGGAGAGCTGAAAAGAGTCTTAAACTACTCACTGAACAATTACTAATAGCAAGGACAAAGAATGCAAGGCTTCGACTAAACCTAGTGGCTTGTCTATAGAAAATCCTCATTGTGCGCACATCTAGCAGTGTGAATAGAATCAGCTCTATCAATGCAAGCAGAAACATAACATTCAAATATTTGTCACGGTCACAAGGTTTTCAAGGTTTGTATCACAGTGTTTACCTGAGGGGACTGACAATACAGATGCTTCGAAGCTCTCAAAACTCTCCACATTTTGATGGAAATACTAGAGATAGAGAGACAATTCTTCATATGATATATAAATATAATCTTTATATAATTGCAGTTCTTTCAATGCATACCTTATTTTTATAGAATTTTTTTGATTTTCTCGTTAATACCAAGACTGTACCCATCAGGTTATCAAGTCAAAGGTCCAGTGTATAGGATTTAGGGGGATGTTTTCATTAGTGTATAATCATAAAAGAATGGTTGTATTTTTGCTACCTTTGAATGAGCCTCTTCCACAGAGTCTGCCATGTTGAACTGCAATATTTCTACAGTAGCCCTGAAGGGACAAACCCTGGCTCTAGACAGGCCTATTATTTAGTGGCCACCTCAGGGGAGGGGGAGACGAGGGGTGTTCAATCCGAGAGACTGGACCATGAAGTGCTGAGATCTGGGAATGCAGCAACACGATTAAAACATGGATTTGAAAGGGATTATGAATAAATAAATACTATTTTTTTTATTTCAAGTAAAATAAGTGAACAAAATGAACACTTAAATAAATGATAATAAATTAGCGTGATAAGAATTACCTAAAATGACAGAAAGCGTCTTTGGGAAAAATGTTATTTGATTTTTTTGAGTTTTTAGTTTGGTTCATGTCCCATTTGCTAACACGGAGGGAGTGGGATTTATTATCTTTACTGCACACCAGGGGGCACCCTGGATGATTTGGCTTCACTTTAGGGGAGCTCTCATGTCGGCCAACCTTATTTTACAGTCAATAGTGAAGACTAAGGAAACATTTGAAAAGTTTGACAATGCTGATTTGAAGCATGACGCAGTCACTTTTTTAATCCACAACACAACCAATTAGTAGTAAATAAACGTAATTTCTGTAGCAACTGTGTAGATAGCAGAAATGATTTTGGTGAGAAAAATAATAAAATATCAAAAATAAGTTTACATTTACCTAACGTTGTCATTGTTTCTGTTTCTACATACTGTCATTTCTACTAACTTTAGCTTAATATTTTAGGTTTTTTCAGGTGAGCAAAGGTGTGCGGTCCAAAAGATAAAATTGTTGTTTGAAAGTGAGATATCAGTTTGAGTCTCTCTG
Organism: Hollardia meadi; assembly: GCA_037974645.1. Lineage (NCBI taxonomy): Eukaryota > Metazoa > Chordata > Actinopteri > Tetraodontiformes > Triacanthodidae > Hollardia > Hollardia meadi. The sequence continues at coordinate 10,698 of JBBPCS010004106.1, forward strand.
TGCTGCTTCTCTCTTCCTGCTGAGTAATGCGGCCTGTCTCAGAGCTTTTGTTGATGCTATCAACTTAATGCACACAGCAGCAGAGAGCCAATTAACAGAGCCCCTGTGTGGCTGCTGGAACAGAGGGAGGAATGTAAATGTGCTCTGGTCTGTGTATAAAAAGGCTCTTCAGCATCGGCGGCCCTCTCACTTTGCCTATAGGTGTGACAGACGAGTCATTAAGACAATACATCATGTTCTGGTGTAGTAATAAGGACAACAGGTCTACTTAGTCGGTGTTTTAGTGCAGTGCTGGAACATAGCAAAGGTTGACAAATGTGATATTTCCAAAGTAGGTATGAAGTCCCTGGTATGAGAGGCAGTAGGCTCACAGTTGGCAATGCAAATGACTGTTGCACTTCATTCATTCAGCTCTTTGCTCTGAAGTTGTCAGGGTTCGGTTTTGGCTTGGACCCAAGAGTGGAGACGGAGACAGGCAAACGGTAAACAAAGGATTTATTTGAGTCACACTTGAAGGAACGGTGGTGGTGGTATAATGGCTGGACACAGGGTGTTGGGACGAGGTCCGGGAGATGGTGTGAGAGGGCAGCTCTAGAGCAGAGAGGGCGAGGGATCCGGTGAGCAGAGGGATGGGAGGTAACTGCGATGAATGGAGAAAAACACACAAAGTTAGGAACTGCTAGAAAGCAGGACACGAAGAGAGCAAAACATTAGAGTGACTTTTGTAATGCAAGAAACACTAGAGAGGCCTTGAGAGTATCTACCACGATGGTGTAACAATCTGGCACTGGAGCTGACGAGAGACCGGGTTTTATGGCAGCGAGTGGATGAGATGATTGGAGACCGGTGTGTCCCTCTGCAGCCGCAGGAGACTCGGGTGAGCCACGCCCACCACACACACTGGGGAGAGAGCAGGTCAGGGAGGAGAC
>JBBPCS010004107.1:0-11624 GCA_037974645.1 Hollardia meadi
CAGGGGGGAGTCAACGCTCTACATAAAAGCAAGATGGGAAGCAGAATTAAAGATTCAAATAACAGACGAAGAATGGGATCAATTGTGCGAGACTCAATGCACATCCACAAACTCACTGGTATGGAGGGAATTTTGCTGGAAGAATTTAACACGCTTTTTCGTAACACCCAAAATAAAAAGGGAACTTGCTACACGACAACTCTGTTGGAGGCTCTGTGGGAGCATGGAGGCTGATCACACCCATATTTTCTGGAACTGTACAAAAATAAGGCTATATTGGGAAAACATTGATACAGTTGTTAAAAATATTTTGGGCTATGAAATTCCAGATACATGCCTTGTGATGTACTTTGGGAAAATTCAAGATGTTCTGAGGAGGGAAGACCTTTACCTGATTTAAGTCCTACTTGCAGCAAGCAAGAAAGCCATAACCAGAAATTGGCTTAATGTAAACGCTCCAAAACAGTGGCTTGAAATTGTCAAAGAAATTTTTGTTATGGAAAAGCTGCCCTATATTTTGAGAGTCAAACAGAATATATTTGAACGAAACTGGGGAAAGTGGAATATTTATATGAAACATGACACCGACAAAATAAATGCCTGCTCAAAATATAATTGTATGAACGCTGAAATATTTCCAGACAACTGTTATTTTTATTGTTTATTTATTTGTTTTCTTTTAATTTATTTGTGTTCCCTCTTGTGTTTTGTGTGGATGTTGATGTCTTTATATCTTTGTGAAAACTCAATAAAAACTTAAGTGAAAAAAAATAAAAATAAATAAACTTTGACTTGACTTGACTAGTGTTTTCCTCATGTTGCCTGTAAGTGTTTAGTGTTTATCGCCTGTTTTTTGACCATCCCTTGTGCTTGCTGATTTGGATACCTCTGTCTGTTCTGACTGCCTGTGTACTGACCATTGATAATAGAGTCATAACTGACCTTGTTAGCAGTTTGAGGTTTCCTGTAAACAGTTTTACAGACGTCTCTTTTATAATGAGTGTCTATGGGGAAAATCCTTTTTGGGTCGCAGGGGAATTTTTAGATGCAGTACCGCTAGTGGCCACTGCATACAATTAAAAGCAAGGCTGAGCGCTCTCGCTATGGATCTTTATTCTTCCACACCACACACCTATACCATCTCACACACCAAATAAATTGGTCTTTGAGTGACTCCTAAGCACTGCTTACAGTTTGTGGTGTATGGGCCTATGCCGGACACTGTTCAAGGAAAGTGTGAAAGTAAGATGCATACTTAGAGATGCGAAAGGGGAACATTTCGCAAAGGTGGTATGTAGAAAACAGTTTAACCTTTTGCACCATCCCTCAAGTGCAAACAAATCTGTGGGACAGCAAAGTTTTTGTTCTTTGCTGCATCTGTTCTGTGTTTTGGTGGCTCACCATGTAGCTCAGTAGATGACAGGTGCAATAGGTAACCTGGCAATCATGTGGCAACAGCAGTTTTTGTCTTTGCCACTCCAGAATCAAAAAAAAAATTATTGTTTTCATTATATTTTTATACCCGTAAAGAAAAGGTACAGTTTCATTCCCATCATAGGGCAGCTGTGGCTCATGGTAGAGCAGGTCAGCCATTAATCATTTAGTGAGTCGATCCTCGTGTCAATATGTTAAAGTGTTCTTGAGCAGGACAAGGAATCCCACATGGCACGCTTGCCAAGCAAGCACCACATTCGTGTGTGGATTGATGAAAGGCATTATGATGTGCCTTGTTTTGATTCGATAGAAAAGAATAATGTAAGACTGTAAGTTGGTTTACCTTGGTAAAGAAAGTTTACCTGCTGCCTTGAAAACACAACAAGATAACCTTTTTTCAACTCAGAAACTAAAGTTCAATAGGTTGATTTACCTTTATGTTCTATTTGTCTCAACATTCTGTTTTGTTGATTGAACTTTTAATCACTTGTTGTTTCAACTTAATACTGTGGGTTAAAACAAAGAATTACTTTGCAACATCAGTGCAAGAAAACTTTCCTTATTCCATTCCATGCCAACTCACACAGAATTTAAAACTTTTCCCAGTTAATGTCATGGATTTCCTTGGAAAAAAAAAGAAGAAAGAAATTGTGTGAAAATATCCAATAAATTCATTGGATCTTGTAAACTCCTATAACTCTACTCCAAATCCTTTTTTTTTTAGTTATGGTCTATAGTACGACTTGGCCAGTCGTACTACTGACAGGCAGATGAACCACAGACTTAGCAGTCACTGAACAGGCAACGGGCCCACAGCGGAGGGTTGGAGTTGAAATGCCTAGGTGTCTTGTAGGCATCTTGAAATGCCTAGGCGTCTTTATTTATTTAATTAAATAAATAAATGAATAAGAAATGTTACTTCTTGAATCACTAAGCAAATATGACTGTAGTTGAACTACCAGTAAGCTACTGAGAAAATGCAGTTAAACTACTAATGTGATTACATTTAATTACTCTCCAACATTGCATATAGGTATGTGATACGACATTAAAAAATACAAAGTAAATACATGCTGTTTATAATTGTTTGAATTAACTTCATGTGTATCAATAACCTGGAGAATTGTTGGTCTATAATCTAACTCTGCCTCAAAAGGCTGCGCAGCTTGTCAACATTCAAGTTAGACGTCCGTTAGAATTGGTCTGCATGGACTTCCTCTCAATCTAACCTGACAGAAGCAACACAACCAATGTCCTGGTGATTACAGACCACTACACTAAATATGCAGTAGCTGTACCCACACCCAACCAGAAGGCTCGTACCGTGGCCAAGTGCCTTTGGGAGAATTTCACCATCCACTACGGTATCCCAGAGCACTTACACAGTGATCAAGGGCCTGACTTCAAATCCAAGACTATAAAAGAGCTGTGTGAAGTGGCAGGAATTCAAAGTCAGAACAACACCATACCATCCCAGGGGGGAGTAGGGTCTCGGCCACCTCAGCAGACAGCAGCAGACCAGAGTTGGAGAGAGAAGTGACTAAAGAGCAGCAGTTGGAAGGAGACCAGTGTCGCGAGGCCATATCTCTACTGAAGCATAGCACAGACAATGGACAGATCTTTGTGAAAATGAGAGCCAACTTCCAGCACAGACGGATCCACGATCCTGAGCAATGCAGCACAGTGCTTACAGCGTTCCCGAGGCTCCTTGACACAAAAGGCCTGGTAAGTTCACATTAAATATGTTTACAATGTATTCTCTTTAAAGAACAGATGTGCAAAGATGAAAATGGTCAATCCCACTACCACCATCATCAAATACACCTACACTTGTTTTCTCCTTTTAGGTGTTGCAAGACTTTGAGCTGTTGTTTGGAACTGAGACTTCATCAAAGCTTCTTGAACAATGGGGAACATCAGGCCGAACACAACAGCCAAAAACCTCAGCAAGACACCTCAGCCTGACTACCTCATCTAGTCTGCAGAGGAGAACTCTGATGAGGATGACGAGGTCCCAGGTAAATGATTAATGTAAACCTGGTGTGTATCTGGCCACTTTTTTAAAATGTTTACTTAATTTATTGTCAATGACAAATGGTTATGTAGGCAGATGGTATTTTTATTGACGTACTGATGTGTCAAGGGCTTTTGTCAGGTGTTTTTCATGCTGAAAGCAGGTGCTCTCCCATATTCTTCTCAGGTTGGGATAGTGACATGGCATCACTGCTACTGTTGGTCTACCTCCTGCCATCACCATCAAGTGGAAAGAAAGGAACTGTGAAGATCAGCATCCGGGAAGCTGAGGACCGTGTAGTCAAGCATAAGGTGAGTGTTTTCTGAATTCTGTTTTTATCCATTCAATAAGAAATGGTGTAACCCACACTCCAAAAACAAACATTTTGGCCAACTATCATGCCTTCCACTCCAAACAAAAGAACTTTACAAGTGGATTTTCTCACTCACATGATGGGGTCACATGACTGTTAAACATGCATTCTGATGAATTAATTAATTATATAATAAATAATTAATTAATGTCCAAATGTAAAGTGTGCTGAAGCATGAGACAGAATACCAGTTAGTTTACGTTAGCCAGCATATGTCGGCTTTTCACCGGTATCATACATCAGGAGATTAAAATATCAACGGCCAAAATGTCCGATGGAAAATATGCCAAATAAACAAATATGCCTAAATTAATATCATATTCTTTTAAATAAACTAATATAATATAAGACATTCGCAAATGTGTCAACTATCGGTAAAGGAAAATGCATGAAATTTTGCATCTCTGATTGTCAGTTAATTGGTTAATACATTTTTAATTGGTTAAATTCTTAATGGCAATTAAATGACTAACAGTTGGTCAATAACATCACTATCCACAACTATAGCATTTAGATTACTACTTCTTACAGGAAGCAGTTTAGTTGAAACTTTTTCTGTCACTGACTTTTCCATCCAAATGTGATCTAGAGTGTATTTATATATTTTTTTAATGCTCTCTTACAGTCATGTTGCAGCCTTCAGGAGCACTCTCGCCTAGACCAACGGAGGCAGCCCTACATCCTGGCAGTTGGGACAGCAAGAAACTGTATCCATGAGTACTATATTGCTTTGGATGGTGAGCTCCTTCCTTGCAAGGCCAGGTCTTCACTGTCTGCCTTCGACGAACTTTTCAAGGCACATTATGGGTTTGGCATTTTGTATGACCAGGCCTTAAACAGCATGTACACATTTGTGCAGACCACCATTTACAACATTGATGTAGGTCTTTCTCACGAAACTCCCAGAGTCAAGGACCTCAGGGCTAAACTTCTCAACTGATGTTCAGATGTTTTGTTTGAAAGTCAGTTTTTGTAACCATTCAACACTTGGTTCGTCATCTCAAGCTTTCACATGCTTCTTATCCTGGTAGGAAGTTTTGATTGATGTGTGACCAGAATAGATGCCACCAGACATTTTGCACTTTTTCTGGCTTCAGGAAACATCTCCATAGCAAACATCGTGCTGAAAGTCTAGACCAAATTGATAATGAACCAGTCACTCCTTCTGTTGATTTATCTGATCAGCAAGCCGTGTCAGCATTTATTCCAGAGCAGCCAGAGAATTCTCAAAGCTGTAATGAGAAAAAGAAACATACCCAAGAAATGTGTGCATCCGTTATTGCAAAACTCCAAGGTCCTGGTGTAGCTACTAATGTCATAATGACTGTTGTTGAAAATATGGAGGAGCTTGTACAGGAATTGCATTCAAATGTCAAAGAAGATCTTGTAAAATAACTCCCTAATGATAAGGATGTAAGAACAAAATTTAATGATTACTTTGACAACCTCGAAAATCCATTTAGTAAACTGAACACTGAGACAAAATGGAAAAAAAAAACATTTCAGTGAGAAATGGGGTATTGTAGAACCTGTTGAGATTGCCCTAGGAGTGAGGTATGACACCAAAAGAAACCGAAACACTTATGAGCAAGTTCCTGTAACAGACAAGTTTATGTACGTTCCTATATTGGAAACTTTGAAGTTCATATTCACCAACCAAGAGATCTGTGATTACATTGGGCAGCCTTGTGAGTAAATGGGGGTTTACAAAGATTTCTGTGATGGGAACTATTTTAGAGATCACTCAAAAACCAAACACTTATGATGATTTCGAAGTGGCAAATCCACTCAGCTCCAAACATGGTATCCATAAGATTGGAAGTATATATTTTGTTTTACGAAACCTATCTCCAAAAATAAACTCAGCACTTATGAATATTCATCTTTTGGCACTTTTTTATAGTGAGGATGTGAAGAAGTATGGCGTTAATGCCATCTTAGAGCCCCTCGTACATGATCTAAAAGTCCTCGAGTGTACAGGAATTAAAGTTCCTTTCTCCAATAAACCAGTTCATGGAACAATTGCACAAGTAACTGGGGACAATTTGGGATTGCACACACTTCTTGGGTATGTTGAATCGTTCAGTGCAAACCATTTTTGCCATTTTTGTCTTGTAGACAAACAGACATCTCAGACTGTTTTCAGTGACGATGATCCAAGAATAACATTGCGCAACAAAGCACTGCATGCTCAGCATTGCATTGACCTTATAGCAGATACTACACTGTCATCAACATATGGGGTAAAACGAACATATTTACTCAATGATCTGCAGTACTTTCATGACTCTGACAATTATGCTGTAGACATTATGCATGACATATTGAAAGGAGTGGGGCAATTTGAGCTGAAGTTGCTTTTTGGTTACCTCTCGGACAACAACATCATATCCAAGATAGATATTTGTAGCCAAATATAGTCATACAATTATGGCTTTGTTGAGCGAAAAAATCGACCAACCAGAATCAACTTGGAACAGACTGGAAACGGAATTGGTCTAAATGCCATTCAGACATTTCGCTTAATCCGGAATATGCTGTTGATATTTGGAGATGTAGTACAAGAAGGAAATTCACACTGGAAACTCATGCTGCTTCTGTTGCAAATTGTGAACATAATATTTTCTCCAGTCTTTACTGATGGCATGACAGTATGTCTGAAGCATCTTATTGTTGATCATCATAAACTCTTCAAAGAGCTTTACCCACATCTCAAAATGATCCCCATGCATCACTTTATGACTCATTATCCCAAATCAATTCGAAAAATAGGTCCACTTCTCCATGTTTGGACAATGAGATTCAAAGCCAAACATAGGTTTTTCAAGAAGACACTCAAACATTCCAAAAACATCAGATGACTATCGCATACCACTGGGAATCAATGCCATTTAAAAGTGTTGAATGTGGGCCAGCAAAAACTGTTAAGCTCAATGACTTGCCAAATGGTGAAATGGTTGCAGAAGAAGTGCAGGTTGACTTGGACTGTGAAGTTGATGTGACTTCTTGGATCACTTGTTTTGGGACAGAGTACCGCCCAGGCCTTCTGGTTTGCTCAGACATAGAAGAGGATTTGCTAGTATTTAGTCAGATAAAAGACATTGTTGCATTTAATGGAGAGTATTTTCTTCTGACAGAGGACTTTGAGACACTTTGTTTTGCAGAGCATTTTCATTCCTTTCATGTGATGCAGGGAAATGGTGACAATGTTTCCATGTTGAAAGTTAATGAGTTGCGCTTCTTTAAGCCATTTGATCTGCAGACAACTTATGGTTTTGACAGATATGACCAGTATGTGGTTCCTGTGCATGTGTTTGTATGAGAGACTACAAAGTCTTGCTTTGTTGAGAATTTATGAGCCTATACCAGGTTAATATTTTTTCATAATTTCTGATCACTATTTTTCAATACAAGGTTTCTGACTGTTTACTTACCACATTAGCCTCATTACTTTGGTGATGGTATTTGGTTTGGTAATCTATATTTTGTTGCTATTTTGTTGTTATTCATATGACCAATGTATTCTGTTGGTTGGTTCAGGTTGCTGAATTGCTCAAAATAAAACTTATGTTTTCAAGAGTCTAATTTGTATTGTTCATTCCTGAAGTGTTGGGTGTACAGAGAAAAACTGTATGTGATTGTTACATGCTCCATGGCAGGTGTTTGAAAGCACTGTCTTGGAGTTTGTTTTTTTACTCAATGAGGGTTCTAGGTTTACACTACAGGTGTTGGGAAAACACTGAAATAGTGTCAAAAAGTACCACATACAGAGTATATTTCCACCCTCCAAGTGTTACATAAACAACTCTGCAAAGTGGTACTAAAACACTAATTTGGAGTATATTTTTTACTCTATGAAGATTCTAGGTTTACACTGTAGGTGTTAGAAAGCACTGAAACAGTGTAAAAAAGTACAATTTGCAGAGTAAATCTGCACGCTAAAAGTGTTCACGTCTAACATTATATTTGGGGTATATATTTTACACTTTTGACAATGTTCAGTGAACACCGAACTCTTGGACCTATATATACACCGAAATCGGTGTTAAATGTACACCTATAGAGTACAATATACACTCAATTTTGCTGTGTGGTAGAGCGGTTGCCCAGTGATAGGAAGGTTGGTGGTTCGATCCCTGGCCCCTGCAGTCTACATGTCGAAGTGTCCTTGAGCAAGATACTGAACCCCCAAATGTGTGAGTGCATGTGTGTGAATAGTTACATGCAGCTTCAGCTAAATGAAATGTAATGTAATGTAAAACATGATTCAGCCTTACTTTAGTGTACACATTTAAAATACCATAAATTACATTTTTGCAAGTGTATTTGTAACATATTTCAAAGTGTAGCGTATATTGAAGTGAATTTGTTCAGCACAACCAATTTGACCTTATATTGTACTATTTTGGTAATTTACATAAACTTACAGTGTGATTAAGAGTATGCTATTAATCTAATATAAATATATTAGTTGTCTATTACTAGCACATTTCAAGTATGCTCAAAGTGCAATTGTAATGCTATTGTCGTACTCATAAAATGTATTTTAATTTCACTGCAAGTACATGTACAGCATGTATGAAAATACATATGCAGTAGTATGTTTGTAGTGTACCTAAGTATACTTAAAATAGTCCCATTTTAGTAAGGTAAAGTACACTAAACACACTTAAAGTTAAGCTTTTGTACTACTTTTGTACAACTAAAGTATAATAAGTTCAAAAATAGTTGTTCCATTTTAACACTCTTTAAGTATACTAATTATTAGTCTGTCTGCTAGTGCACTTTAGTGTGTTGTAGCATACTAACATTTAGTATACTTTAGACTACTTTTTTTTCACTAGGGTGAGCCAGCCCTAACTATAAGCTGTATCAAAAAGGAAAGTTTTAAACTACTCTTAAACATAGAGATGGCGTCTGCTCCCCGGACCGAGACTGTAAGAGGGCTCCACAGGAGAGGAGCTTGATAACTGAAGGCTCTGGCTCCCATTCCACTTTTGGAGACTACCGGGACCATATCTTGCATCTTGGGAGGGTTGTGTTCCAGTCGGGTAATAGGGTACTATGTGCTCTTTTTAAGATATTGTAGAGAGAGTAAATACCAAGAAATGTCAAGGTGGAAAGCAGCAGACAGAAAATAAGGAGCAAAGTGATTGCTACTGGTCATTAATGCAATCAGTTGCTTTGGTTTCAACATTATGTTTTGCTGTGCATGCATATAAGTATTTATCCATCTGTGTGTACTGGTTTTGTGGTAACAGGAAATACAGGTTATATAAAAAATAAAAAAAATAAATAAAAACTATTTATAAGATGCACACACATTGTACACATGCATATTCAAAATCAGTTTTAATCTTATCCAAAAGAAATCAGCAGCATTCAACAATCAAACAAAGTATGTTGTATAAAAAAAGAAGAAATACTGATTGTGATGCAATGCAATGACAAGACACCCCCCCCCCCCCCAACCCTCTCTCTTTTTTTTTCTCTAGTCTTATGCAATGATGTGCAGCTTTCTTTTCTCCATTCTCAATTAGGACTCAGGTAATGGGTTCATGACCTTATCTCCATGATAATAGATGCATATGTGCACATTATTACTGAGCTGCGACTTTAGCGCCAAGGTTTGGTTTTAGCATAATTACATGTTGCATATTGTGAATATACATGTAGTGTCTCTCAGAGAAATTCCATGTTCTTAATTCTTTTTATGGCTAAAAGTGTAGCTAATTTAAACCTTATCAAGTATGAACATGGACTACAGAATGAAACTAACTTGATGAATTGAATCACATAGCTACCATTCTTGTTGATGCTGAACTGTATAATTTACAGTACACATGCTGATACTGTGCAACAGTAACACTCGTTGGGAGCTCTAGTTCCCTCTAGTACCCCTAGATTCCACCGAGCACAGCTGCGTCACATTCCAGCTGCGATGTGACCGCTGGAACTGATCGCGGTCATTCTGTCATTGTGATTGTGACATAGCTGTGCCCAGTGGAATCATGGGGTCAGTCTGATTAAAGTACCTTTTAGGTCAATTTCTAATGACTCCATCACAGTGGTTTCCTTGACACTGGCCTCACAGCTAATGATTGGTTGCTCTGCAGAGTTGCAAGAATTTTCTCCTCAATTAGTATTCTTGGCTACATTCAATATTGCTAGATTGAGATTGCTACACACACGTGTGGTTGTGAAAGTGCACACTAATAGCCACACCAGTCATCAGTCAACAATACTCATACAATACTCACATGCTGCTGATAAGCTGGTGTCAGCATTGATTGTACTCACCATCTTAGTTTAGTGTCTGAGCATGATAATGTTTGCTGATTAGCACTAAACACAAAGTTTAGCTGAGGCTGATGGGAATGTTATTAGTGTAGTACAGTATATTGCATATGCAAATATGTGTGCTCCCTGTTTCCATGTGTTAGCTTGTGTCTCGTGTGGTTCCCTTGAGGTGAATGATTTTGAGGTTGAGAAAACACTGAGGCGACACACCACTGTGTTGTGTGTGTCAGGGAGCAGATGTCTTTTTTTTTTTTTTTTTTAGCCCTTTTCCATCCTGTCATGGTGTCCCATCCTCCCAGATGGATGCTGTCAAGCAGCTTAATGATGCATGTTTTCCTTCATTGGCTCTGGCTATAGCAGCAGTTTACATGCAGAGCAGTAGACAGACAAGCTGTAACACTCATACCCTTAGTTATGTTGGAGCACTGTGTAATTATACAAACATAACACTCTCGACAGCACAAATAAATAGTTCTAGAAATTGTAATGAGAGGTATGTGATACGAGGAGGAATTATATTGCGAAAATTATAACATACTATCATTGTCCTTGATAGTGATATAGTAATTTGTTAAGCAATATATTCAAATTTACATTCAATATAGATCAGAGGTTTTCAAAGTGGGAGGCAGGCCTCCCCAGGGGGGCTCCAAACAGTTTCAGGGGAGGCTCAGAGAATGGAAGTGAAAAAATATTACAGTAGTTATGAAAAGGAGATCACATAGAATAGCCTGTGTGTGTGATTTGGTTAAAGAGGTAGTTCAAATATACAGTAGTTTTGGGGAATTATACTGTTTTGCCCACTTCCCCAGAGTCAGAAACTAATAAATGCCTTAGGACAGACCTTTTTTTTTATGTATTTGGTGTATTCTGAAGTTATGACAAACAGCAACATTAGTGTCTATGGGGTCAAAATGATCCTACAGGCACCCGGGAATTGAACAAAACTAAGCAAGTTAGTTAAACGGGGGTGCCTTTTTCCAAGCTTTGTCTGAGGGGAGGCCCACAGTCTTAGACTTTGAAAACCCCTGATATAGATGATTGATAGATTCTGCCCCACTGCGTAACTTTTTTACCTTAAAATAACAGCTTCAAAATCATTTTGATGGGACACTGACTTGTAACAGGGGGAATGGCGCCCCCCCACTATGTAACTTTGAGGTAGCGTCCTGGAGACATCTTGCGTTTTTTTTAACTGCCTCTTTAAGGCAGTTACTCTACACCTTTCAGCTAGCTATGAGAAGAAGCTAGCTCACTATGTTCGGTATGTTCGTCATGGCAGAGGCGCCGAAGAAACAGAGGAAGACTTTGTCGGAGGAAGTGAGGAAGAGAAAAAGAGTCAAGAGACCGGACAGAGAGTAAATCTTGGTCTGGCTTTTAGTCGTTGGAAAGAGCTAAAAGACAGGAAGGGATGCAAGACGGACGTCGAGCTCGCCTTCTTGTTGCTGGACTAGTAAGGAATAACTTATTATCGTAAGCTGGCTTGCTATGTGTTGTTGTGTT
>JBBPCS010004109.1:0-11623 GCA_037974645.1 Hollardia meadi
TGTGTGTGTGTGTGTGTGTGTGTGTGTGTGTGTGTGTGTGTGTGTGTGTGTGTGTGTGTGTGTGTGTGTGTGAAAATGTGGCCAAACGGGAGTTTCAGGCCGGCCCAGTTGCCCGGCAGCAAACAGCATTGTCACGGTAACAGGCTCTTCCTGCCCCTCCTCCTTTCCACCCACCTCACGCGCTTTTACCTTATAAGGCAACGCATATAACTGCCTGTCACGGCGACAATGGTGATGTAAGAGGGCAGCAAGGTGCACCCCCTGCTTGAACACAAACACGCACGCACGCGCGCACACACACACACACACACACACACAAAGCATGGACATACATGGAGAATTTTAAATTACATAAACACAGAAACAAGTACACTTTTAAAGTTACCTGACTGCATCTATGTCCATTGTGTGTATGTGTGTGAGTGTGTGTGCTTTAAAGTGCAGGAATGTGAAACACGACACACACACCCCACACCCACCCCACTCCCCACTTCCTATGAAGCGGCAGAGACAAACAGGAGATAAAAAAAACAGGAGGGACAGATGAACAGAAAGATGCACATACAGAGACACAGGAAGTAACACAGTGGGTTAAGTGAAGAAGTAAAATAAAAGTGAAAAAGACACAAGAAAGTGACTTAAAAGAGATGTGCTGCTCCGCAGAATATGTCTCCCAACGTCCTGCCAATATACAGGAGACAGGTCAAACACCGTGTCAACAAGTGTATGCTTGTCCTTAGATAGCCTTGACTCCCATTTGGGGATTTTTTAACAATATATTTATTGATTTTCTGTTTGACAATCACACCAAATTGTACAGTGAACCAAAATTCTATTTTTATTATTTTTATTAGAATACTAACGCTAACATTTTCCACCCTGTTTTCCACCCTCCCTCTCATCTCCCCATCCCCATCAACCAAGTACCTAGATGAGTTTTTATACCCTGTGTGTCTGTTTATTATTTTATTCTTTATTATTTTCTTATCAACTGAGCCGTGTATTCAAGATATTGACCTGCAGGTGAAAGAATTAAATCTCCAAACACAAACTATTTTATTAGTTATTTCTGCAGAAATTGAACCTTTTAGGATTTGAGGATGCTGTAAACAATTAAATAAATTTTAAAAGTGGACATGCAGGAAAACATACCAGTCATTGAAGTGAAATCAGATCTCAAAATACTTCATGTGTGATAAGGTCTTAAATCTAAATCATGCGGACCGTTCCCAGAAATTTGAAGCATTTCCTGGTGCTGCAGGTCATTAAAAGGGACGAGAGGGCGTAGACCTCGTAAAGGTGCTGAGAGGGTCCAGACCTGGTACAAAGAGCAGCACATTGTTTGTTCCTCTGAGTTTCCGCTTGTTGATGACCCGTACAGAACACACACACACAAAAAAACACCCCCCTCGGTCCAGCTCTGTCACACATTCCACAGTTCACCCTGCCCTTTATGGCTTCATGACTCACTGGCTGTCTGACACACACACAGTCAAAAGCATGCCAAGGAAAATCAGCATGCCAGTGGACATTAATCAACTGCTGACTGTCACATCACATAGACAGGAAAGTTAAAGAGTGGCAGTCAGGGATTACCAGGCAGATTTTCTGGAACAATTGTGTTGTTAATGGGCAAAAGAAGGAAACTGGTGTTGGTGAGTGTGGGTGTGTGTTATACCATGCTAATTGTTTAGGCTACAAAATGTCAAATAGTGAAAAATGGCCAACAGTTCTCCAGTGCCCAAGATGACCAGTCAAGAATGCTTGTTTTGTCCAGACTAGATTTAGGTCATAAATCATTTTTAGTCTGTCTCTTAGAGGAGAAGGAATTACTTTTATTTATCCTTTGTGTGCCATGCCCACATATGTACAAGTTGCAAAACTAAAAATGTTTACATGGTGATTATTGTGAATGCACACACTGGCCAGCATGCCGAAACACACATTTATACAACAACACACTCTCCCACACTAACCTAAAATCTTAAGTTGATTTAATGCAGTGGTCCTCATGCCCCAGATAGACCCATGCAGAGTGTTTAAACCCCCCACCCTACACACACACACACCAACCCCTCCAAGCCCCTCCGGGTGCAGGGCTCAGTCATGGCCACTACCACTGTTCACAGGTCAGGTCTGTGGAGGGATTGCAGCTCCAGCTTGATGCAATCCCTTTAAAATGACTTTAATATTGTAGCAACCCCCCTCTTCTGCTGTATATGGAGCAGTCCAGCATGTGTAGACAGTGAATCACTGACAGTCTGATCCTCAAAACCACTTTCTTTCCGTCTGTACACAAACAATGGACGACTGGACAACTAGAATTAATTAGTGAAGACAACCAACTGCATCAAGTAGAAAAACATCAATTAGCTGGCGGCTTCTTCAACATTCGACATAATCAATAATTATGCAAAAGAAAGTGCTATATGATACAATAGTCTTTCTGAAAAGTGAATTTAGAAAACCTTTTGTATGTAAAATGACTAGATTAGAACTAGCCGTTGGTGATGTTAAGACAAATATTGTGATATTTAAAAACAAATACCCTACAATCAATATACAAGAAGATGAGAATAACTGAACATGATGCTGAAACAAGCAAAACTGATTCATTGTTCATTTTATTGAGCACAATAAACATTCAACATAACACTCGAATAAGATCAGAAAAATCGTTCAAATGTAACACAGTCCCGAATACGTTTAAGATGTATTTCTACATTTCAGGATGATCAAATGCCAGTAAAATATTGAATCTAATATGAAAATATTAATATATTGAATTGATTACCATCTGTAAGTGAGAGCTCTAATGGCCGTACGTATAGTTACATACTGTATGTACAAGATGTTTAGAAAAGTAATAGAGAGGAGGCAGATACTGAAACGCTCAACTTCCTTTTTGCTCAGTTTTCTCCTCTTTACTGACATTTCGTTTCCAAGAATTAAGAGACTTCTGCAGATGAAATCAACACTGGCTTCTCAGCTTTCAACAATGTTCAATTGTGGTTCTACGTCTTGGTATTCTAATGAGACTTTAAGCTGCACTACACCAGTGATCAGCTGCCACATTTAGCAATGTTCAGTTCTGTTACAGCTGCTGGTCAGTTAAAGGTATCTTTTATCTATTTTAAGTTTCATTGAGTAAGTCTTTAAACAGTTTGTTCATGCAGAAAACCAGAGCAGCCATGATATCAGTACCACAACTCTGCTTCAGGGGCTGTTGCTAAGCAACCTACTGTAAGGACTACAGCATCTTATTTTTAGAAGGTTTAAAATGTTCCAGCACCTGGTGTCTGTAATATGAACCAGTCTAACTCTCTTCACACCTCAGCATGCTTCTTTTGGTTAAAATCACCATTATCCATCACATTATTACTGCTTACCGTTACCTCTCTCTTTCCCTCCATCCTCCTCCTCTTTCACTCACTTCTGCTTGTATATAATGTGACAAAGTAAAAGACTTCTTTCAACCAACGCAAAGACTTTTATTGCACACAGCTGGAAACCAGCACCGCTGCAGTTGTCGATGTGTGCATGAATGCTAAAGTGAAGGCAAAAATAACCCATCAATCGCAGGAAGGTGTTCAGACAGTGTGTTAGCACAGAAACTGTCTCATACTGCGGCGGTGAGCTCAGCAGGAAACACTGCAGCACAGTTCTCACACTGCAGCGGTGAACAGTCATGTCTCCACAGCAGTGGTGTCAAAACCAGAGCGCGGAGCTCATACACACACACCAGAGACAAAACTGTTTTGATCTGCAGCTACAGGGTACCAGGGTCTGCGTTAACTCTACGTGCATGCTGTTGTGCATTCCACACAGTGCTGTGAGTCAGAGCAGGCCAAACAGAGGAGTCTTTGTTAACTGGGGGTACGGTAGCAAAATAATCCCCTGCAGGCTAGCTTTGATTGGATCAGACAGGATAGTAGGCTCGTGGCTGATGGCAGAGAGGACACAGGACTTCCCTGACCCACATTACCACCAGCAGCAGAGCAGGGAGTTACACGACTTTCTGCTGCAGCAGTTTGTTGGGCTGAAATGTCAACTATGACTTTTCAAAATAACAGGGCTGCAACTAACCATTATTTTCATCATCGACTAATTTCAAAATCAATTAGGTGTTTAAACTAAAAAATGTAAAAAGAAAATTCTCATTACAATTTTCTAGAGCTAAAGTGGCATCTTCAATTTGGTTGTTTTGTCCAACCAACAGTCCAAAACCCAAAGACTCTATTATAAATGACAAAGAAAAGCATCTTAGCCATTACCATCCTCTTTTTCAATACACCAAATTCTCAACCTCACAAAGAATTGAGATAAAAATTGTGATGAAAATTAAGAATTCACAATTTCCCTATAAAGGGAAATTTTATATTATCAGTTATCGGCTGACAATGAAATTATAGACCATAAATAGTCGATAATACAAAGCCAAATGCTTTCATTAACTTAACAAGCACAGCATCTACACACACGGATACAGTATACTGGCAGTATGCATCTTCAAAGATGGTTTGCGATCCGTCAATAAACACAGAAAAGTCGCGCTCATAACAAATTGCTGCACCTAGACCCAAGCTGTGTAGACTACAATGCCAAACATGTCACCGTCATGTTTTTTACAGGTTCAAAGGAACACAACTGCAATTAGCAATACATGTTCCACAAGAGTTCAGAGGAGGACGAAAAGTTTGAACACAACAAATCTTATTAGAGCTATGGAATATTATATCATCCATCTGCGCTCACCATATCTTCTTACCCTCAGCCGTGCATAAACTACAGGTTATGGACCGCTTTTTAAAATACAAAAATGTGAAATTATTGGTCAAGTTATCAGTATCGGCCATGAGAAGCTTGTAATTATCAGTTATTGGTTGAAAAATATACATATCGTGCATCCCTACTTAAAAACGTTCATTATGCATCACAGTTTTAATGTCACTGATGTGACGGCTGAGACAATTAGAGACAAATTATTCCCTGTTCTGTACTTCTATTCAGTATACAGTCAGGCTGGTCTGCAGGCATTCCCTACTTTCTTGGCCAGCCATCTGGTCCATTAAGGCGGGGGTGACACACACAAACACACAGAGATCTGTCTGTCTTCCTGGTCTGACTCAGAGGGTTTTGCCTGACTTTGCGTGTGTGGTGGCTTTATATTTGAAATGGGGAAGAACTAGAAAACCGCACAAACCACAGAGCCTTCCTTCCTCTTTCTTCCATTACAACTCCCAGGGGAACAAACACAGTGCTGCAGTCATTCTTCCACCATCTCCTGAATCTCAATCATCCTCTTGTCTTCTCCTCCTTCTCTAAAGGTGAGATTCATTCTTTACCGTTGGGCCATTTATCAAAAATCTGGATATTTTAAGGTCAACAGACATGATTATTTCTCCATTCAAAATGCTGAATGTCAGGGGCAACAAATTATTTTTTGTCCATGGTGCAGACAAAATTAACAAATCATTCTTCCATCAATACCACCTCCAGACACAACCATTTCACCATGATAACAATATAAACTCCTGAGATGATTTTCAATTCTCTATTCTGGCACCGGGTAAAGTAACAACAGCAAAATATGAGGGAAGAAGAAAGAAAAGAATCTTGCCTTCTAACCCAGAGGACTACAGCAGCGGTGTGTTTGGATTGCCTGTCTTTTCAGCTGCATAAACTGGCAGTGAACTTGCAGAAAACATTTATCAACCATCTGTCTCAAGCTCTCTTCACTTGTCTGCTTGCCTGCATGTGAGTCTAAATGTAGTCTTACAAGATACACAACATGTTTGTCTGCCTGCGACTTGATTTCTCTTCTTGTTCTCTGCTGAATAATCAAGGATCATGTCATCAGTTGAGCTACCATAACACATACAAAAGAGAGCCAACATATTCAAATACAGTATAAATAAAATGCACAATTTTAAGGCTTAAAATATTTATTAATGTTCACGTGCAAACACTGGATGAGTCTTATTCCAGAGTTGTTCTTTATGTCGCTTTCATTTTTATTTATCCTTTATTTTACAGATGATCTCATTGAGACACGGGGCCACGTTCTCAAAATAGACCTGGTCAAAACAACAGCAACAATACAACACTGAGTTACAGACAGACAGAACATCCAATACAAAGACAACATAGAACATAAATCATTAAAGTCTAAACAGACTGAAGAGCTAAAGCCCATCATCCATCCCATGTGTCTCTCTCTAAAAGCTCTAGGCTGATAGTCTCAGAGGGACCTCCTCTGAACTATGAAGAAAAGAAAAACAGACTGCAGTTATGAGCAGGCCCCAGGCTGGTCCTGGAGATGCCTGACCAGAAACACATGTAATTTAGGTTATAAATATACAGTATATCCCACAATACAGACAGAAGACCCTGAGCTGAGCTGCTTAATCACACAGACACAGAAAAACAATGTGGCACTGCAACACCAATGGCCAGAAACATAGCGGCCAAGTCCTATAAACAGCAACACACACTCCAGTCAGCCGCTTTTGTCTGTGCCTGTTGCCTTAACGACTCTGGCAAAGATGGAAAATAATAGAGAAATGCAAGGAATGAATCAGTGTGGAGAGTCAGAGCGTTGCGTGGGATTATTTGGTGAGCAGAGAGCCCTTGCTATAAATGAGAGCAGAGGAACCTGAAGGCACAATCAGTAAATATTTAATGGCACTGTGATGTGTTCTAAAACCAGCACAGGCTCCACTGACACCCCACTGGAAAGTTTCTGCTTCAGGTTAACAAAGCCAAACTGAGCTTTTCCAACTTTCATTTCACACACGTTTGAAAATCTTGATTTTTGCCACAAGCACATTTACAAATTCATATTCTACAGATTAACAATTGTCAATGTTTATCAGAATTTTAAATATAAAGTTTCAAATACCAGATGTTTAAGCAGGAAATCCTGTAAGATACAGCAAGAGATGCCTTACATGTTTGTGGTTCGCCTGGCCTCACATATGAAAAAGTTATTTGTTAGCATTAGCAGTGAATTTATAGCTAATTAAATTTTTTTTTAAAAAGACCTCACCAAACACTTTTTCTACTAATCAGGGGATTCATTGTGTTGTGTGTATATCTCATGAAAATCAAGGGCAGTTCCAGTGTCTGTGCGTGGGTTTAAATAACACTGCACACTATCCATTGTGTCCGCTGTTTGCATGCATGTGTGTGTGTCCCAGTAGGGCTCTCCTCTTCACCTCTTTGCCCAGTGCCCCAGTTTGAAACCTGTTAAATAATACAAGAAGCTGGCTGAAGAAATCAGAGACGCATAGAAAACAAACCCACACATTTAGTTTGAATCATGATCTGTTTGCCTGATCTGTTCTAAAAGCCAATGTGATAGATAGGTGCATTGGTCTTGACACCAAAACAACCACTAACTGATGCCCACAGATCCCAGGAGCCTCATCAGGTGATTTCAGTTTACTTTCAATGCCGCATATTCACAAATCATGAGAAAATGTACTACAATAAAGGTTGGACCAGTTCACAAATTAGAATAAAATCAGTTTACTTTGAGAAGTGTAAAGATGGTTTTAAACAAAACCTTTTTATCATTTAACCAAATGGGGTTCTTAAATGTGAATTAGTTCGTGTTAGAACTTTGCCTGAATAAAATAATGTAAAATGGGCAAAACTCTGGACTAGAGCAGGATCTGGTCAAAGAATAAATTATAACAAGATTATCAACACCAAAAAGTATTGCGGTTTAAAATCACCCCGGCATTTGGCGTACATAACCAGTGAGGTAGCACAGGACGTCCTGTGACAAACCTCTGTATTTGAATTCTATTCACTTGTTTTCAGGTGACTGGCGGGAAAAAGAAAAAGGCTTGCCCTTTAATTGTGGATATTTGTGTCCAAGTGTGTGGCGAAGAGTGATAATCAGGTATCTGGTGTGTGAGTGCGGCAGCTGGTCTGGAGTTGCAGCTGTATGACTATCAGATTGTGAGTGGCACGCGGCAGCTATGGTGCTAAACCTCTGATCGAGCCAAACATCCCCTCCAGATGTCTGCTCTATGTGCATGTGTGTGTGTATAAGTATATCCCAGATGTAGCTCACTCTTTGCTACCGACTAGCACAGCCTGTTTGTTGTGCTCGCTCTCCATTTCTCCTATCTCTCTCTCTCACTCACACACCCACACCAGAGGGAAAATAACCTGTATAGGTGTGGCCATGTATGCAGCCAACAAGCTTTATATTTAAAAACATTTAAAGAACCTGGTCTGATTTTTGGATCCTGAGCTGACTCAGGATAACTGAAGAAACAGTCAAGGAAATAAATCAGTCCTGTATACCTGTGATCCATGTTAATCTTTTCTTTCGTGGTTAAATCGTTTTAATCGGATTGAAACTATAGTTTTCATTCTAAACTTTTTGTATTGAGTGTAAAAAATCTTATCTACAATTCATTTCTTATGGAAAATTAAAGTTTCAATTGCTGTTTTTTAATGACACTAATTGTGAAAAATGTGTGCTTTCAGGCTGAAGGGCAGTTACTCATAATGTGATCTTAATAGATCTGATCTGATCACATTTGTTCACCCTGCACTCTTAATTCATTACTGATTTACAACATAAAGCAGGGGGCACATCCATGTCAATATTGTATGCCCACATGCATCATTCCCCACCTTTCTATTCATCCCAGATATGTGTCAGATCGGAATATAATCTGGTCAAATGAGCTGGGATGTAATCCCTGGGTGAGTGGCAGTGGAGGTGTGGGTGGGGTAGTCCGTACCAGTCTGACAGATGTTGCGGCACAGCCACGCCAGCCTCAGGAGGACGACCAGATTGAGAACAACCCCAGACAGTCTAAAACATATATACTCACTCTACACACAGGCTACATGTGCTGACATAACAAGGTTTGCTCCACACTGAAATATAATCTAATCTATCATCTAAATGAAAAAAAAGTTCTTAAAAAAGAAGAAAAACACAAATTTGGTACCTTAATATTTTTAGTTCTTTTAGAGGCATAAGTATATGAATTTCGTAAGAATGTATTCTTAAGCCTATCTATAGCCTTCAGTATCAAACAAGGCCATGCATTAGCACCTCTTATAACTGTTGTGGACAGTTTAAAATAGCAACAGTGTTATATTTTTCTGATCAAATCTTTATTGAATTTGACCTCTCTGGCTCTCTCTCGGGTGCAGGATGATAGCAGAGCTCTGAAGTGGTGTTTCCAAAAATACAGAGCACTGCAGAGCGCTGTGGTTCAGAACAGAGGGGCTGCAGCCTCACACGTACATGCATGAACGCCTTCTGCACTCTGCAGCCATCTAGAACGAGCAGAGAGATGAAGGGTGAGCACAGATCTTCAAAGATAGGTAACAATGTCACACACAGTGAGGATGTACAGCATCAGCTAAATTTTATACTGTCATCTTTATGAATGACTGCAAGTTCTTTTTTTTCATCTTTCAGCACTTATTGTCAGAAGTTAATTCAACCAAGGATTCTACATTACTGCCTTAAAAAAAATGTTCTCTGAAAATAACCTTTAGAAGAAACTGCAGCAGTGAATGCAATATGAAGTTCTTTATTTTTTATAGTAATAAGTGCAGCCCATTTAGACAGGGTTTACTATAACCCTTCCATTCAAACCCCACTGAGGTGTTTATGAGGAACTTGCAAAATGTAAAGTTGAACTGCAGCTCAATATTACATTGTTTTCAGCATGTTCCTCAGTTGATTTCCCTGTATGTTATATGGACCATTATACTATAGCGAAAACAACTTTAGGAGAAATCACACCACCCCTGCAGTATGTGAGGACGTGACTGGGGCCTGTATTTGTTTAACTGCACAGTGTTTACCAGCAGCCTCAGGCAGACAAACCCACAGTTATGTGACTGCTGGAAAACTAGTGAGGGAAAACCTCACCTTCAAACTCCCCTCCCCAAAGACCATACTATAATGGTGCCCCCACCCTTTAAACAGTCATCTAAACACACACTCGCATGTCACACCTAAACACACACACACACACACACACACACACACACAACTCCTTTCCTACAAACAAATATCACCCAACTACTCAAAAACAGTCTGCATTAGACTTAGCACACACACTGACACAATCAGTCAAGTCACAATTTCTCTGCTGAAATACACAAAGGCAGTTTTTCCTTGGCACTGTCACCAAGAGTGCGGTCTAAACCTTGTTTTTGTTGTGATTTGGCACTTTATGAATAAAATTGACTTGAGCTGTTGGAGCTGTAACCTCTGAAATGAGTGATGATCCTGCATCACTTATCAGCTCCACATTCACAACAGCCCAGTAAGAAACCAACTGGCTGTCACACAACTGCTAGACAGCAGGAGTAAACCCCCCAAAAATGTCCCACTTGTCATTACATTAATCTTTCCAGAATTATCACTTGTGCAGTGAGGGGTGGGGGGTGAGTTCTTCAAATAGCTTGTTCTATCCAATTAACAGTCCAAAATGCAAAAGATATTAAGTTTGCAATGACATAAAACAAAAATGCAGCAAAGATTTACAAACCAGCAAATGTTTTGCATTTCTGCTTGATAAATGAATTAAATGATCAATAAATGACCAACATGATATCTTTTGACTGATTGAATAATTGTTTCAGCACAAGTGGCACTCTGTGTCTTCAGTATTCAGTGTGAAGGGGACTTTTGAAATGATGCAAATCTAGCAGTGTACTTTGAAAAAAAGTACTCAGGTCAGCAGAAATACTAAATGGCGGAACTGCTGTCATCTGTTTTTTGTTTTTTTTTACATGATCGCAAACGGATCAAAGACCTTATTTGCAAAAAAGTCACCATATTCCTTTAAATCCTTTTGTCACAGATACGCTTAGAGGACATATCAAGAAGGGAGGTCTGAGCTTACAGCTAAAACCATCAACATGCAAACTGGCAGCCAACCAATAGGAAATTCTTAGTCCCTATTGTTGCCAATTTCAATTCACCAGAGGGAAATGCCATTTACTAATCCTCATAACTATGCACACAATAGCCAAGAAGTAAGCTTGTGAACACAGCCACACTTAGTGCTCGCTCACTACGACTAAGGTCGTGTCGGCCATAAACTGAATCCAGGGACTCACGGCTTCTATGACATTCGGATGCACCCGTGTCCTCCTCCATGCCCCAAAATGCAACGCCTTCCTCGCACACAAAGAGTGGAAGAGAAACAGACCGTAAAGAAATCTCTTTGAAAGAGGAACACATTAGTCTCCACCACCTCGACACTCACGCCTACAGCCAACCAATATCAGGAGCAGCCGTGGCCTACTCTGTGCGCTACAATCGCCCAACTGATCCGACCGTGTGTTTAAGTCTCCACTTTGAGCTCGCCTGCTGTACCACAAACAAAGCAAATGGTTCCAAAGTGCAATCAATCACAGGGTGGTGTCTAAATGCGATTTCTACAAACAAATATTTGGAGCAACGATTGGCGCCACGACTTCCTCCACATCGTAAGCAACTGGAAAATCTTTCCCCTGCGAGCACCCTCTACCCCAAGGGAGGATTCTCTCTCTCTTGTCTCCACTGCACAGACCACATCTGCAAACCCCCAACTCTTTTCCCTGTTGGGCAAAAAAACAGGATACC